>MU184231.1:71526-132710 GCA_016904865.1 Pissodes strobi
TTATGACACTATAGAACAATGTTTAAGTAAACTGAATAAAATTTGAAGCGTCTTAAATAATTTTCTATTTTATAAAATACTTTGGGCCTAACTTCTATAGCATTTTCAAGATATTGGTTAAATAAAACCCTCTGGGACATCCTGCATAAAGAAGGGGCATCATCTCCAATTAAATAGCTTGGGTTAACATCAGCCGTGGGAAATTATGAGTTTCTACTTCTTGAGGTGCCTTATCCACTCAGTGAATTTTGTCAACAATTTTGGCATATTCTTTTCGATCTTTGAGCGGCTCTGAAAAGTGAATGGGCGTCGAAGTTTGTCCATTCTCTTATGCTCTTCAGCCACGAATATCTCTTTCTCCGGATGCCTCTTTTTCCCTCGATCTTTCCTTCCATAATTAGCTTTAGGAATTGGTCCTTGGAATTTCTGAATATATGCCCTAAGTATGCAGTTTTTCTTCTTTTCTCTATATGCAGCAATTATCTTCCTCTTTCCATTTTATCTGTGACTTCATTGTTCGTCACGCGATCCGACCATGGAATCTTTAGCATCCTTCTGAAAACTCACGTCTCAAAGGCTTCCAGTGGGTTCATGGCATTGGCCTTTATTGTCCATGTCTCCACTCGATACAGTAGCTCAGAGTAAATGTAACATTTTACAAAGCGGTACCGTGATTTCAAATTAAGGCTGTTGTTGCTGAGAAGAGTTCTCATGTTCATGAATGCCACTCTAGCTTGCTCGATTCTGCTGCGTATCTCCACGTCTGAGTCTAGGTCTTCAGTTATCCAGCATCCTAGATATCTAAATTTCGTGACCTGTTACATATCCTTACCATTCACTATGATGTTCAGGAGCACATTTGGTGTTCTGCTAACCATCATATATGTTAATCTTTAGGCCAAGTCGTTCTCCTTCGGAAGATATTTTGTCTATAATGCGTTGTGATGCTTCCTGGCCATATCTGCTATTATGATTGTGTCGTCAGCGTAACGTAGATTATTGACCTCCTGACCATTGATTTTGGTGACGTCATCTGTATCTTTCATGGCACATTCGAAAATTGCTTCAGAGTACGGATTAAAGAATAGGGGGGACAAGACGCAACCTTGTTTTACTCCCTTTTCTATCGGGAACTTCTGTGTAGTATAACTTCCCACCTTCACTAATGCAGTTTGATTTATGTACTGCTGGACCTGTTGCTTTTCCTTGCTTGCTTCGTTTAATTGCCTTGAGGACTTCTGATTTCAGTATTTTTGGGGAGGGTTCAACTTCATAATCATCTGTGAAATCTCTTAGAATATTCTTCGCATATAGTTGTTGCGTGTAGTTCTTCCAATGATGAAGGAGTTTCTTGGGATGATTCTATTGTCCTAGATTATGTCGTTTAAATTGCAAGGCTTTGTTCGACCTATAACTTCTTTCACTAATTTATGTGTGTTAAATGGATCGTGTTTCTCTTCCAGTTCTTCCAGCTCTGTGCACCTTTCCTGTAACCATTGTTCCTTAGCTTTACGGATCTCTATCCAAATTTATTTTTTGATCTTCCTGTACTCCAATTCGTTCTTGTTCTTGAAGGACCTACGTTTATCCATAAGTGTCAATATATCCTCTGTCATCCATTTTTCTTTTTGTTGCTTGGTGGACCAATTTCGCTGTTTGTGACAGTCACAATGGCGTTCTTAAAGCTGTTCCAGGTGTCGTCTTCACTAGACCGTCTTTGGTTTTGGGACATGGTTCCGGCGATTGCCTCATTCACCTTTTCTTTGATTCTGATCCGTACTTCAGGTTTCTTTAAATTGTTGATATCGATTTCCTTACTAGGTCTTCGCTCTATCTTTTTTAGTTTTATTTTAAGTTTACACACTACGGGGTTGTGACCTGACCCTATGTCGGTCTCTGGGTAGGTTCTTACTCCGTGAAGTCCATTCCTGTATCTTTGGCTGATCAATATAAAGTATATTTGATATCTTACGAGGTTCTCTTTCGTGTGTTGTGGGGACTGTCAAGTGTATAGTCTTCTCGGTGGCAGTTTGAACCATGTTATCGCAATGACTAGTTTTTCTTCCTGACAGAATTGTATTAGCATATCTCCACTTTCATTGCAATCTCCCAGACTAAAGTCACCCACTGTACTCTCGACAAGTCCTTGTCCAAGCTTGGCGTTGAAGTCCCCATGATTATGAGCCTTCTTAACTAATCCCATTATGAGTTTAGAAAATTCAATTTTCGAACACTTTATATCGATCCTATCCGTAATAGAAAGTTGTCTTGGTAACCACTATAGAACCATAAATAAACTGAATAAAATGTGAAATGTTTCAAATTAATTTCTATTTTATAATCTTTTATATCATTTCCTAAATATTGGCGAGTTATCAAGGAAAAACTGATATTTTTGGCAGCTATAAAAGATAGAGAAAAGAAGCAAATGATAAATATGACGCACTCTATCCCATCTTTATTCATTAAAATTCAAATTATCAAAAGAATGAAGGATGTTGGAATTTTATCGAATTAAAGCACAAGGAGACAAGAAAGCGAAGTGCTATAAATGTACCTTTAAATGATTATAGCCCCGAGAGAGCTTGAAAACCAAATCTTTAACTGCGAATTATGCTACCGAACTTCCCTGATTATAATTTAGACTACCCCCGATATACACATAATTGTATGAAAGTTCATGTACCGAAAATACAATAACACACTCTTACGAAAACACAATGTTGTTCCACCCCAGTTCTTATATAATGTGCATGTTTTAACCGAATAATAATTGCCGCATTTAACATAAGTGGCCGTCTTTCTGAATACACAATAGTAGGTTACCGTATTACTCGTGCCTAGTTAATTTAGCAATTTTACGTTGTAAATGAGCGCGTATTTTTTTCACATGAGTAATTTTATAACCGTTTATCAACTACTTAAACTAGTTCAAAGTTTGTCTAGAACCACACATAATATGTTTTCGAAATACTTTTTGTATCGCTACGGTAAGTCTGTCGATTGACGAATTTGACATACCATAGCGGTGCAAAAAGTACAACATGTCAATATATCGATCAGATCATTATATGGCCTGGTTAAGATATTCATATCTTCATTTGGCTAACGATCAAACCAAAACAATAAAATTCCTCCGCGATTGTATGCAAAACGAACTTCACTTGCTCCATTATTTACGATTCCATTGTTAAGACGAACGACTACAACATTGACATCATAATTCGAGCGCCTCGGTTCGGTAGCCAATAGAAATTAGAAAACGAAATTCGAACAGGTGGGGATCGTGCCGAAAGAAGAGTCGAGGTCCATCGCGCGGAACCGAATTAATTTTCTAAGCGGTTTTATTGTATGGTAATTTCGAAATAATGCGGTATTTTTCGGTATGTATATCGTTGCCTTCATTAAAACTTCTTTTATTAATGACATTACGATCGAATCGTAGCTGATTTCCTGCTAAAAATCTGCTCGATTTGTATTGTCGCCCATTTTTTTTTTAATCTCATTTGAATCTGCGATATTCTAAACATCTAAAAATTGAATAAGTCAGAATCTTAATTTTGTGGATATGTTCCTCATCTCTTGACAGTTTTCATTATTGATACGATGAGTTTTTTGTCGATTAATCAAATTTTGACACTTGTCGATAGACTCTGGGACACCCTGTATAAGAGCCATCATTAGGAATTTAGATCATTCAATTTTTGAGCAGTTTATATCGATTATGTCTGTAATAGAACATTGCCATGGTAACCACTATAGAACAATATTTAAACCAACTGAATAAAATTTGAAACGGCTAAATAAACTTCTATATCATCTATAGCATTTCCAAGATATTGATTAGCAAATCACTTTGGGACACCTTGTATAAAGAATGGGTATCATCTTCAATTAAATATCTTGGGTTAACATCAGCCGTTGCAAATTATGAATTTAGAATATTCAATTTTAGAGCACTTTATATCGAGCGTAACCGTAATAGAACGTTGCCATAGTAACCCATAGAAAAGACTATTTAAATAAACTGAATGAAATTTGAAATGTCTGACATTAATTAATTTTTCCATTAAATGATATCATCATATTCGCATCTACCTACCGCAATTTTCAGCCTTCACGCATGCGTACGTGCTATTTCATATATTTTTCAAAGTTCGTCTTTCTTGATTTTGGACATTGGCTTGCTTTACTTCCGCAAAATAGAGTATCCCTGCTAATTGGTGACCTCAACGCTACCCACGCCGCATGGGGCGGTAGAACCAACAGCAGGGGTAGACTACTGAAGGGGATAGTCGAAAACAATCTTGAAATGTCCTACCACAGAACACCGAATCCCACCTATTTTCGCAGTGACTCGTTCCTGGATGTCGCTATAACTAGGGGAGCGATAAGAACCACACAGCATCAGGAAATGAACACCTTAAACTCGGATCACCTTCCGATCAAGATTGGCCTGTACTGCAGGGTCGATATAACGAGTGACACCGTCATTTCGTACAGGAATGTTGATTGGAGGGAGTTCCAAGCGAGGTTAAACGAGCTAACTGTCGTTCCCGGACAAATAGAGACAATCCAGGAGCTTGAGAATGAAGTTGATAAGCTTACAACTAATATCCAGCGCATCCGGGATGCTATGTGTCCTAGGGTTACAATCCACCCTAGGACAGAATCCCTGCCGGAACCTATCCTTGAACTTATAACCTACAGAAACCGTTTTCGACGTCGATGACAGAGAGATCGGACAGCAATGGGATCCGCTCAAATCAGCGCACTGACGGAGGAGATCAGGATAAAGATCCGTGAACACCGCGACCAGACATGGCTAGAATATATCAACTCTGTCAGTAGGGACGACGGCTCGCTGTAGAAGCTGGCCAGGCGAGTTCGCGGAGGTGGTACGCGAATCCCTGTGATTAAACACCGCGGTGTTGATATCGCGAGTGATCAGGGAAAAGCGGAAGCCTTCGCTGACTACCTGGAGGGCGTCTGCAGCGGGTCGCCGGATACCCTTCCTGTGCAGGCTCACTGTAGCTCAATTGTTGATATATTCAAACGGCAAAAATACCCCATCCCCCCGGCAGTGTTTGATAAATTGAGAGCCACGCCTGTGGACATCCGCAAAGCTATCTGCCGTTTACCGAGAAATAAAGCTCCCGGCCCGGACAATATTCCGAACATAGTCCTGAAAAATTTACCCCGGAAAACATTAATCCATCTCATGCATATAGTTAACGCGGTAATCAGGCTGCAGCACTTCCCGAAACCCTGGAAGGCAGCGTGCGTCATACACATCCCGAAACCGGGTAAAGACCTAACTTTACCCTCTTCATATCGACCGATCTCCCTGCTGAATACTCTCGGGAAGGTAACCGAAAGACTTATCTTGCCAGGCATCAGTAGGGAGGGTGACCGGCAAAACGTACTACCCCCTGAGCAGTTCGGTTTTCGCGGCCAGCATGGTACCGTCATGTTGGCCGCGAAGATCGCAACTGACGTATATCGCAGCTTCAGCACTAAACAATCAGTGGCATTGTTACATTTGGATATTGAGAAGGCGTTCGACAGGGTGTGGCACGAGGGGTTGCTTTTCAAGCTACTGGCGAAGTATAACTTCCCGCTTTACCTAGTTTCCCTTATCGCGGCATACCTTGCCGAGCGCACTTTCTTTACCAGAATAAACAAACACTCCTCTGCGAGCAGGCGACTGCGAGCGGGGGTACCTCAGGGCACGGTATGGTCGCCGCTGCTCTTCAATCTTTTTATTGCAGATATCCCGTCTCATCCCAGAACCAATAGAGCCCTTTTTGCCGACGATACGGCAATTTACTCCTCGCATCCCCTCGCTGAGGTGGCGAAGTCAAACCTTAGCGATCACATGAACGTGCTTGTTCCTTATTACGAGAGTTGGAAGATATCTCTCAATGCTAGCAAAACCGAGCTAATCGTTATCACGCGTAAACGCAAAGATATCAATGTCACGCCTCTCGTAATAGGGAACACGCAGATACTGCCAAAACCACAGGTGAAATACCTTGGCATTACCTTTGATAACAAATTAAATTTCAACCGGCATATCTCTGCCATCATTGGTAAGAACGAGGGTGTCAAAAAGGGACTGGGCTTGTTGGTAGCGAGCAGGTCTTACCTGAGCCCTGCTAACAAGCTCATCCTTTATAAGAGCATCGTGAGACCAGCGTTATTCTACGCCGCTCCGGTGTGGTGCTCGGTGGCTCGTACTCACAAAAAGAAATTGCAGGTACTGCAAAATAACTACCTAAGGGCGGCGTTCTCCTTGACGCGGCGCGATCGAGCTAGAATCGATGACTTACACGCGTGGTCCGGCGTTGAATACGTCGAGGAATATATTGATGGCCTCGCGTGTAAGTTCTTCGATAGCCAAATCAAGGGATCGCTGCTAACTGCGAATATAGCAGATGTGAGATACGACCCCGAGCGCCCCATCAAACACGGCACGATATACTGGGAAACGACCCTTTTTTACAAGCAGCTAAGGCCGCCGTAAATTAAAACAAAGTGTAAATATTGTAAATACAAACTATTCAACACTTAATTCACTCTCCTACACCCTCAATCGCATTTGAGTTCTAACCACCGAAGCATCCATGTCTCCGCGGCCTGATCCGTGGGGCTCAAACAAAGTGACCTGATGCTGCTACAGTAATACCGGAGCAGATTCCGTTGCTAAGTCTAATCTTGTATATTTGTATATAGTAACCATAAGTTCATGTTGTACATATTGTATTGTCCTTTTTAACTTCTGTGACTCTGCTCTACGCGAGCATTTAAGCAAGGTTTTTCCCCAGTTTTCCTTGCAAAACAGACCTTGTAGCAAAATTACATAATGTAGAACGCACTCTAACTAATTTTAGCTTTGGCCAACTATCAGTTAAGCGACATTGAAGGGGTCACCCAAGTAATGATCGAACAAAGAGCAGCACCGCTTAACCTAGTTATAGATAGCTTACCACCTAGCCCCATCAGGGTGTCATGCCCTGTTGGCCAAGACGCTGAACAAACAGCATCGGGCGCAACAACAGACAATAGTTAGTTAGTCACTAGCGCACAATAACATATCTAGACTAGGCATTGCCGTTGTACCATAGTAATATCAATAAATTTATATCTGTCTGTCTGGCTCGGGTGCGCCATCGACGAGAGCGGAGGGATACGCGTGAAGTAAAATATTAGAAGGGCAACACCGGGCTGCTGCCAAACGCGAGTTATCATCATTGAATTCTTAAAGTATCTATGTGTAACGTTAATTTAACATGTCTGAAATTTCGCATAGGCGCATGTGCATAACGTGAAACATCAAATACCTAATATAAAGTTGCTGTCATTTGTATTAGGTAAGGGAAAAGTGTTGTATGGAAAAGACATTGCGGAAATTACAGCTACAGTAACATCTGGCAACGCCGTACAAGAACGATCAAATTTCACGAGCGGCCAAATCACATTCCACGTTTATATCTTACTTCTGCTTCCCGACGAGATTTAAGTACCAATACGCGCGGCGCGGCAACATCGCTTGTTGTGTTTATTTTACGGCGTGAATAAAATCAAAATTTGTCGAGATTTTCGGAAAAATAATTCGCGAAAAGTGGATCGGCGTGTTTTCAGAAGTGCAAAATAACTGTGGGAATAAAGTTTTGTTCCAAAACTCGCAAAAACTAAAAATATTTGCGAAAATACCGGGCTACCTTCAGATCGTAAACAACAGAAACTTGAAAGGCGTTGCCACATCTATTTGACGATTTTCCTGGTGTATGGTGTTGGAACTTTTTTTTTGTGCTGTAGTTGTTTGTGTTGGGATGGCTGATCAGGAGTGCTACAAATGCAAAAGGCCTTGTGTGCTAAAGGAAGAAAAACCAAAACTCTTTGACTACCCTTGCGATTTTTGCAAGAAAATAATATGTAGTGAATGTACGGGGGCAATGGCAGGAGAAATCCGAATAATACCTAGTTTGGCCCGAGCAACTCTTTTTCTTTGCCCACCTTGCAAGGATTTAATAAAACATTTACCGGAAATAAAGAGCAAAACAAACAAAATAGAAATACAGGGAGGAGAAACTGCCAAAAATCTGGAGAAGCTCAAAAATGAGGTAGAAAGTCTGAACGGTTCCATGGAGAGAAGAAGAAGAGAAAACAAGACTATGAGTAAAGAACTATCTATTATTAAAAAGGATATTTGCCAAGTAGATAGTAAGATACCAGAAACCAGAAAGAGGCGTTAAAAAAACTCGAAAAAAAGTAGAATTTATCCAACTGCCCATATCAGATAAAGGGTTAGAACCTAATGTTGAAGTAACATTGTGCGAAATTAAGGAGAGAGAGAGGCGTGCTAACAACATCCTGGTTTTTGGCATCGATGAATCAAAAGAACAAGAGTTTCAAGACAGAGCAAAGGATGGCAAAGAAAAAATTCGTAACTTCTATGACTCCATGAATCTGAGCTTGCCTGACAATATAAATCTTTTTCGATTGGGAAAGGAGAGTCCAGGGAAGATAAGACCTGTTAAAGTTATTTTACCAAACCGAGAAGAAGCTCTTAAAGCCTTGAAAAAACGTAAAAAGTTAGAAGAGAATGGCATCGGGTATTTATATAAAGTCAGATCAAACAGAAAACCAAAGAAAGTATCTGAAACAGATCTTGTTGGAATTGGAAAGCCAAAAACAGGGAGGTAAAGAGAATCTTATTATTAAATACATAAATGGAAAGCCAACAATTATTGAAAGGCAAGAACCAAAAAAGTGAGAGGGTTGGAGGTAGTTAAAATCACTTTTTTGGTATAGTAACCTATGTTCATTAATTAACAAAATTGATGAGTTTAAACTCAGGGTTCAAACATCAAACCCAACAATAATCATGTTAACAGAGACCTGGCTTGGCGAGAACTTTGTAAGTCTAGATGGATAGAGTATTTTTCGAGCCGATCGATTACAACAAAAAGGAGGAGGTGCCTGTATTTTAGTTCAAAATAAAATACACGGACATGACATTAGTTGTATGCAGTCACAATTCTATCCAATGGAAATACCCATAGATGCGGTATGGCTGGACCTCCAAATGGATAGAGCGAAATTTCTTGCGGATGTATCTACAGACCAGGCCACACAACAACAGAACAGGTAAATACCAATATGTTAACACAAATAAGTAAAGCATTTAGCAATAAGAAACCCACCTTTTTATTGGATGATTTCAACTACCCTAATATAAACTGGGGCACACCAAGTGTAGCGTAGCACCAGCAGATAGATTTCATGGACATCTACAATGAACATAATGTCCACCAACTCATAAACTTTCCCACACGCTACAGAGACGGTAGTAGTTCCCTGTTGGATTTGTTTTTGTGTAATGAAAAAAAAAAAAAGTATTTTTGACCTAATCTCAGAACCACCAATTGGAAGAAGTGACCATATAGTCATAAGAGCAAAAGCCCAGATTAAATTAACCCCAAAACAGACACAAAACGTACAAAGAAGAAATTATTACACTGCTAATTACGAACAAATAAACAATTTTATCAAAGATCAACAGATTATTCTGGAGGAACGTAATCATTTTAACTTCTATAAAATAATTAATGATGCTGTGAATAAATACATTCCACTAAGACCTACAAAAGTAAATCAACAAAAACCATGGATTACTCACACACTTTTTAAAGAAATTAACATAAAATGTAAGTGCTGGGATAAGTACCAAAATAATAAGACTCAGGAAAACTACCAGATATATAGATCTCAAAAGAATATTTTAAAGCAAAAGCTGATATATGCCAGGAAGGCTTATGACCATAACCTGGCCCCTTCACAATCACAGAAGAAGATTTTCAGATATATATCTAGAAATCTTAATTCAAGGGTATCAAACATATCATTAAAGGATGGGGCTAGTCAGGATGTTTTGGACAATGTTTGCTGAACAATTTAATAAATCTTTTTCCGAACAACATGATTTTGAATCACCTACAATGCCAGCAAATTCAAGAATCAACAATTCTATAACAGGCATAGACTTTACTAAGGAAAAAGTACTAGATGCACTAAAGAAAATGAAACCGGATTCTAGTCCAGGGGCAGACGAAATACCTACTATATTCCTACAAAACTGCAGCGGATCTATTGGAAAGTTGATGGCAGAATTAATGCAGGAATGTATTGTTACTCAACTTGTCTGAATTGCAAAGGAGACCACTTTATCTTTTCTTGTGGTGATTTTTTATAGCTTCATGTTCAAGACAGATTAAACAAAATTCGTAAACTTAGAGCTTGCACTAATTGCTTGAGACCAGGCCACTACTGCAGAAGTAACTCGGCATGTAAAAAATGTTCTTTGAAACACAACAGATTATTGCATTTTACAAAGTCATCCTTTCCAAGTAAACAAGATTCCAATGATAATCAGGATGTTTTAGATTCCACAGCAGATCAAGAATCTTCAAATCAGTTGCAAAATCATGACTCTAAAGCCTTATCTGTCACTAACACATCTCTGTCAGCTGAAACTCAATGTATACTATTACCCACAGCTTGTGTCTTGATTCAGGACAGGCATGGCAATCATCACAAATAAGCTTAAGCTTCCTAGCTCAGACACACAACATTCGGTTGAGGGTTTCGGAAATAATGTTAATTATTGTTGTTAATTATATCTTGATTGGAATGAAAGCGTTCCCATGGATTTACATCAAGCATGGACTAATTTCTGTAAACAGATTTGTCTATTAAATCAAATAAAAATTCCGCGACTCATTTGTTATCCAGATTGCGATTTGGTTGAATTGCATGGTTTTAGTGATGCGTCACAAAAGGCCTACGGAGCTTGCTGCTACCTTAGATCTTGTGATGGGTCTGGCAATGTAAATATCCGCCTTATTTGTGCTAAATCCAGAGTCGCACCATTGAAAACTTTATCATTGCCTCGTTTGGAACTATGTGGAGCTTTGCTTCTCGTCAAGTTATACCTAAAGGTATTGGGTGCTATAAAACTTATTAACATAAAAGGTTCTTATTTTTGGACTGATTCTAGCATAGTTTTATCATGGCTCGCCTTAGAACCCAACCAATTGAATACGTTCGTGGCTAACAGAACATCAGAAGTCCGATCAACCTCTCTTAAACAATGGCATCATGTACCATCCCAACAAAATCCTGCTGATGTCATATCTAGAGGTATAGAGCCAGAAGAAATCAAGGATTGCAAACTTTGGTGGGTTGGCCCTGAATTTTTAAAATATGAAAAAACAGAATGGCCATGTTTGCCTTCCAATTCACCGCATCCACCAGAAGTTAAGCAAAAGAGTCAAACAGTTTTGACTTCACTTAAACATGATCTCACTTTCATTAATAATTTTTCTTCATATACAAGGCTTCAAAGGCTACAAAATGCAGTGAATTTTGTTTAAGATTTATTAATAGTTCAAGAAATAAAATAAAAACCTCGCGATCCTTTGGTCAGTTATCTAGGCAAGAATTAATGAATGCTATTATTACCTTGTGTAGGGTAATTCAAAGATATTATTTTGCTGATGAGATCAAATGTCTTAAGGCATCATTAGCTCTCAAAAGGAGAAGCAAAATAATACATTTAAACCCATTTATTGACCCAGACGGTTTATTAAGAGTTGGAAGTCCACTCAGATTTTCAGATTTGGATTTTAATGGTAAGCATCCTGTATTGCTTCCTAGCAATTCGCATTTCACGACTTTAATCATTCGCTATGAGCATTTAAGACATCTGCACGCTGGTGCACAGACAACATTGTCGGCGACAAGATCAAACTTTTGGCCTATCAATGGGCGTCATACTGTTCTCCGTGAATGTGTTATTTGTTTTCGTGCCAATCCAGTACCTTTATTCAATCAGATGGGTGAATTACCAAAAGAGCGAGTTACTCCCCAAAGACCCTTTTGTACTACTGGTATTGACTTTGCTGGTCCTTTTCTTGTAAAGGATGGCAAGGCCAAAAACAGAACCATGGTTAAGTGTTATCTCTGCATTTTTGTATGCTTCGCCACAAAGGCTGCGCACCTGGAATTGGCAGTTGATTTGTCTTACGAGTCATTCCTTAATTGTTTAAAGAGATTTGTCTCTCGGAGAGGCATTTGTGCTAATATTTACACCGATAATGGTACCAATTTTGTTGGTGCTGAACGTGAAGTGAACAATTAACAAAATAATGCGTGATTCAACTTTTAGAGAATTTTTAGAAATTAATCAAATCACATGGCATTTCTCACCACCATATGGTCCCAATTTTGGAGGTTTATGGGAGGCATGTGTCAAATCCGCCAAATTTCACTTAAAGAGGATAATAGGAAATGCTCATTTAACATACGAATCACTGTTAACTATTTTCATTCAAGGCCGCTAATACCTCTACCAAGGTATCCCAATGATGTATCTATTCTAACACATGGACATTTGTTACCTATAGACAACAGATAAATTTTTATATAAGACTAAAATTAGCTTAGCGACATATCCATGTTTGATATTAAGTGTCGTATTAAGGAGATACGTTGTAAGCCTTACAATTTAGAATTTAAGACTACTGACTATTATCAGCATTCGAATATTGAATCTTATTCATGTTCTGTATAATTCATTCCGTGTTCTCATTCATTATTTTTACATCTGGTTTCCTGTACTGGGGATATTCCAAAATGAATTCCCGGTTTGCCTTTACGTTTTGAAAGTTAATCCTTTCAAAGGGGTCGGTATGTTTAGACTTTACTTTCTTAAAAAACCCTGAAGTACAGAAGGCCAGTCCGGCACTGTTCTTTCTCCGCAAGAAAGCGCCCCGTCCCTCGAGAATTAATATTTGTCACCCCGTTCGTTGCCGCCCGGCATTCATTCGTTTGAATCATTTTTAAGAGATTCGGTTAGAATCTAAGTGATTATTGATCATATTACTTTGTAATAGTGTATAAATTAATACTTATACTTTATTAACCTTCTCTAAATATACTTTGGTCTTCAAATCGAACATTGGGGTTTTTATTGAAGAAAGGAAACCACAATACGTGTAGTGGAAAAGCCCACACAAAATACACCTGCCATACCTTGAAAGGCTAAAAAAAAATACTAGCTACGCTACGCGAATGGCGACGTAGAACCTATAAACCTATAAGATACTTTGTGGTCATTACCAGTGCAATGTAAAAAATATCTTTCACCAAAACCAGATTCCTCTGGTTCAACTACGAGGTCATACCAAAAAAATTGATAAGGAACGGACTGCAAAATTACAGAGGAAAAACTTTATTATAAATCGTGTAGTGTATTCGTGGAACTCATTGTCTCAAGGCACAGTGTCAGCAATGAATGTTAATGCATTCAAAAATAAACTGGATCAAGCACTGGAACACAGTGCCCCAGATAAACCCACACCAGATGCGAAACCTCCCGCCTAACGCATGAAACAAGAATTCGTTTAAAGCTCCGCCTCCTTGGGATGGCCAGCCATCCCAAGAAATAGTCAGGGCAAGCTCTAGTGTGATTCTAAACACAAGCCACGCAAGTCTTTCGGTTTAGTCCGAGAGCGTTACGAAAAATAATTAATCTTTATTTTATTTTTGTTAAAAATGCCTGGTTATAAGTGCCTTTATTTGAATTGTTCTACTAGAAGCGGTGGCGAAAAATCATTATTTTCATTACCTCGCGATCCTGAAAGGTATGTATAAATGTTGTTTAATGCACATTCCAGCACAGTTATTTCCAAAATTATTGCATATTCTAAAGTCGAAAGAGCACGAAATTCAATTAAATCTGAAAACTGGCAGATACATTGTTATGGTTAAATCTTTTTTAAATCCAACTAATGTTATACAGTGCCCGCCAGAATATTAGCCACATATGGGAAAATTTTTTATTATTATGATATCGGAACTTTTGTTTTAACCAATCAATTCTGCATGTCTGACAATCTAAAAATGCATTTTAACATTGAAAATGTTTCTGTTTTCCTAGTATAGAGCCTCAAATCATGAAAAAGTGCATACTACATTTGCCACATTCATGACGTCATACGCGTGAGAGATCGTGTTAGTTTGTTTATTTAAACCTAAATTTAATTATAACGTATCGGAATCGGTTCAAATGACTAAAATAAATTGGAACTAACTGAAACTAACCGAAAGTTTATTGAACGACTAACCAAAACTAACTAAAAGCACCAAAACGGGCTAAAACGTATCGGAACAGGTTACAAAAATTATAGTATAAAACCCTATAAAACTAATCAAAACGAACCGAATTTTGGTGACTAACCAAAACTAACCCGAAAATATTAAATTTGATTATAACGTGTCGGAACCGGATCAAATAACTAAAATAAATTGGAACTAACTGAAACTAACCGATAGTTGATTGGACCACTAACCAAAACTAACCATAAGCTCCAAAACGGGCTAAAACCTATCGGAACAGGTTACAACAATTAAAGTAAGTTAAAATTAACCAAAACGAACCGCATTTTGGCGACTAACAGAAACAAACCACAAACAGTAAATTTGCTTATAAGGTATCGGAACCGGTTTTGTGACTAAAATAATTTGGAACTAACTGAAAGTAACCGAAATTTGATTTAATGACTAACCGAAGGTTACTAAAAGCACCAAAACGGGCTAAAACTTATCAGAACAGATTACAAATGTTAAGTTAAAACTAACCTAAATTAACCGAATTTTGGCGACCAACCAAAACTAACCAAACACATTAAAATTGCTTATAACGTACCGGAACCGGTTCAAATGACTAAAATATATTAAAACTAACTGAACTTTACCTGAAGTTGATTGAACGACTCACTAACCAAAAGTAACCAAAAGCACCAAAACGGGCTAAAATGCATCGAAATAGATTAAAAATATTGAAGTAAGTTCAAACTAACCCAAATGAACCGAATTTTGGCAACAAACCAAAACTAACTAAAAACATTAAAAATGCTTATAGCGTCTCGGTACCGGTTCAAATGAATAAAATAAATTGGAACTAACAGAATTTTACCTAAAGTTGATTGAACGACTAACCAAAAGTAAGTAAAACCATCAAAACGGGCTAAAACGTATCGAAATAGATTAAAAATGTTAAAACTAACCCAAATTAACCGAATTTTGGTGACTAACCAAAAATAAACAAAAACACTCATTTAGTTTATAACTGGTTAAAATGATTAAAATAAATTAAAACTAACTGGAATTAACTGGTAGTTGATTGAACGACTAACCAAGAGCACCAGAAAAGGCTAAAACATATCGGAACATATTAAAAATATTAAGGTAAGTTGAAATTAACTTTAATTAACCGAATTTTAGCGACTAACTAAAATTAACCAAAACATTAAAATTGGTTATGACATATCGGATCCGGTTCAAATGACTGAAATAAATTAAAACTAACTCGAACTAACCGAACACTAATTGAATGACTAACCAAAACTAATCAAAATTAGCCATAATCACCAAAAAGGGCTAAAACGTATCGGAACTGATTAAAGGTATTAAAATCAGTAACTAACCCAAATTAATCGAATTTTGGCGGCTAACTAAAATGAACCAAAGCATTAAAATTGGTTAGAACGTATCGGACCCGGTTCTAATGACTGAAATAAATTAAAACTAACTAAAACTAACCGAAAGCTGATTGAATGACTAACCAAAACTAATTAAAAGTTACCATAAACACCAAAAAGGGCTAAACCTATCGGAACTGATAAAAAGTATTAAAATAAGTAACTAACCCAAATTAAGCGAATTTTGGCGATTTACTAAAGTTAATCAAAAACGTTTAAACTGGTTATAACGTATCGGAACCTGTTTAATTGACCAGAATAAATTGGAACTGGCTGAAAGTAACCGAATGTTGATTGAATGAGTAATCAAAACTAACCAAAAGTAACTAAAAGTACCAAAACGGGCTAAAACGTATCGAAAGAGATTAAAACTATGGAAGTAAGTTAAAACTAATACAAATTAACCAACTTTTGGTGACTATCCAAAAACACTAAAATTGGGTATAACGTATCGGAACTGGTTCAAGTGACTAAAATAAATCAAAACTAACTGAAAATTAGCCTTATTTAGTGCTTTTGGTTACTTTTGGTTAGTCGTTTAACCAACTTTCGGTTAATTTCAGTTCGTTTTAATTTATTTTAGTCATCTGAACCGGCTCCTATACGTTATTACCAATTTTAGTGTTTTTTGTTAGTTTTGTAGTTTTGGTTAGTCATTCAATCAACTTTCGGTTACTTTCAGTTGGTTCCAATTTATTTTCGTCGTCTGAACCGGTTGCGATACGTTATAACCAGTTTAAATGTTTTTGGTCAATTTAAGTTAGTCGCCAGACTTCGGATAAATTCAACTTACTTTAATATTTTTAATCTGTGCCGATACGTTAGCTCTTTTTGGAGCTTTTGGATACTTTCGGTTAGTTTTGGTTAGTCGTTCAATCAATTTTCGGTTAATTTCAGTTAGTTTTAAATTATTTTAGTCATTTGAACCAGTTCCGATACGTTAGAACCAATTTTAATGTTTTTGGTTAGTTTAGGTTAATCACCAATATTCGGTTAATTTGGGTTAGATTTAACTTAATATTATGAATTTGTTCCGATACATTTTAGCCCGTTTTGGTGCTTTTATTTGCTTTTGATTAGTTTTAATTAGTTATTCAACCAACTTTCGGTTACTTTTAGCTAGTTTCAATTTATATTAGTCGTTTGAATCGGTTCCGATATTATGTTTTAATCAAATTTAATGTTTTTGGTTAGTTTTGGTTAGTACTTAAAATTTGGCTCGTTTTGGTTAGTTTTAACTTATTTTAATGTTTGTAACCTGTTCCGATACGTTTTAGCCCGTTTTGGTGCTTTTGGTTACTTTTGGCTAGTTTTGGTTAGTCGTTCAATCAACTTTCGGTTAGTTTCAGTTTGTTCCAATTTATTTTAGTCAATTGAACCGATTCCGATACCTTATGATCAAATTTAAGTTTAAATAAACAAACTAACACGATCTCTCACGCGTATGACGTCATGTGGCAAATGTAGCATGTACTTTTTCACTATTTGAGGCCCTATATTAGGATAACATAAACATTTTCAATGTTAAAATAACCTTAAATCGGCATACATTAAAGCATATTAAGGGAATTTCTGTAAAAAAGTCAGAGAAGCCATAATAACACAAGATTTCCATGACCGCCTGCTGGGAAAAAAGAATGTGAATGGCTATTGCAAGTTTTTTTTTCCTGAACCAGTCCACCAACAAAACACGTTTTCATTTAATTGGTGCAGACCAACTATTTTAATTTTGAAGAGCAATTCTATAATCATACCCAGATTATTTGGTGCAGGCCGCGTATAGCCGCCACGTCAAGGTTAAAATTGGCTGGCGAGGAATTTGCCGATCTTTTGCATCTGGTGTGGGTTTATCTGGGACAGTGCATCAGCTATAATTCGCTACAGCGCATAAACAATCTTAACCAATGAAAACAATAGCCTCATCGGGTTTATCCGCCTGCTATTGACTTTACAACTACTAACTACTACATTTATCTAATGATTAGCATCGACTTTGGATTGCCCGTTTATATAGGACTATCTTAACATAAATGTATAAGTACTAAGTCCGGGCGCTAAGGCTTTGGTTAATATTACATATAGTAGAAGTATTTCATTCTCGTGACATTCGATTTAAACTTGAGCTTTTCGGATTAAACGTTTTTTTTTGCATTATTTGGAAACAGGCTATGACCAAACTATTACAATGGCATTTGTGTTTGAAATATTAAATCGCCATTCGATTCCGACACGTTTTTTCTATTAAAATTTTAGGAAACTTGTTACAATGTCTTAAAGTTCGTGCGTGAAATATCATTTTTTACACCGAAATATTATCAGCAATGGTGTTATTAAAATGATTCCCGCCATTTTGTATTTTAATCAAACGTAAGCTCGCAAATCACGTTGTTTTACCGTAAATGAACAAATAACATTGAAAGTTAAAGTGAATTGTTTACAAGCAATTGCGATACACTCAATGAAAAGTTTCTTAACACCTAATCTCATTGACATAAATAACTTTAATAAAAAATCTCGACGCTCATTATGCATAATAAGTTTACTATTCTATCTTTATTTGTATTTAAAATAACTTGTCAACTGGGGCTGGTATATTATTCTATATATCGGGCCGTTAGGATACGTAAAAAGTCCCTAGAGCTGAGGTCTGGAATGATGCAACTTAGTAAATCATTTCGAATATTGTATTTTAAGTATAATCGGATTTTCCATTATTCATCAAGAGTCACTGTCAAAGGAAATGGGCTTGCTCTAAGTGTGCAGGTCCACATCAAATCACTGAGTGCACTAGCAGCATTGTGAAATGTGCAAACTGCTCCGGCGAACACAGGGCCATAAGCGTATTATGCCCTGTGTATCTTTTTAAGATACAACAAACACAGCCTGCCAACCCCCAGACAATGCAGGAATACAGGCCTGCACCTCCCCCCAGCAACCCTGCGTGGCAAGGGAACAAAGAATCCAGTACGACAGAAGAAGCTGCAAGGCAATTCCAACAGCAATTTCCCGCCCTCCGGAAAAGAGGACAGACCCAACAAAGCGCTCCTAAAAATACACAGGTTAGTCTTAATCAGGGTCAAGTCGATGCTAATAAAAACGTAAATATTAATCCTCAAATAAAGCCTCAAACATTAGATACAAATCACATTATAAATAACATGAATAATTTGCAAAGTGCCGTAAACCGTATAAACAGCCTCGTTAATTTCAATGAATTGTTGCGAGCGTTAAATGATTATGCAAACTTATTAGAGTCCTGCCAAGGGAACAAATTTGAAGTCTTACAGTCCTCAATGAGGTTCTTTACTGAGGACTTCAATGGCTATAACATATAGTTCACACAATGTCCATTAACGTTCTTTGTTGGAATTGTAATGGCATTCGCTCCAAACTCGGAGAATTTAAAAATTTCATTTATAATAATCCCAACTTTCATATAATATTTTTACTTGAAACTAACATTGATGCTAGTTTCAGGTTGAAATTTTACGATAGACAAGTCCTGCGATTTGATAGGCCCGATCGACGCGGAGGAGGCGTGGCCTGTCTGATTCGCAGGTCAGTCCGTTATAAGCAGGTCCTGGGCCTGAGGACCGTCATTGAGCACGTAGCTCTCGAGCTTGACGGTGGCCTGCGGATAGTCGGAGCATATTCACCTCCTGGTCTACGCCTCCAGGAAGAAGATGTTCTAGCTCTGCTGCCTGCTGGCAGGAAGACGCTCCTGTTGGGGGATATCAACGCAAAGCACGCAAATTGGCGTGGTTTTACCAACAGGAGTGGACGCTTGCTACATAGGTTAGTAGAACAAAACATTGACATAGTCTATCATCAAACTCCCAATCCCACACACTATCCTGGTAACCGATTCAATCCATCGTTCCTGGATATTGCTATTACTCGAGGAATAACTAACGCTTCAGAGCTCCTAGAGCTGAATGAGCTCAACTCGGACCATCTCCCAATCAAGATTAGCCTACGCTCTAGGCTTCAAGTAGTGCAGGAAACCATCTTGTCCTATAGGAATCTTGATTGGAGGGAGTTCCGAGTGAGGCTTAGCCAAGCAACAGTTATTCCAAGACAAATAGGCTCTATCCCAGAACTTGAGAGCGAGGTGCAAGCTCTAGTCACAAACATCCAGCGCGTCAGAGACGCAATTTGCCCTACTGTCATTAAACGTCCGTTTACTGACACACTTCCAAATCACATAACAACCCTAATCACATCCCGTAACCGTATTCGGCGTAGGTGGCAACGAGCAAGGGTCGCCATAGACCGCGAACAGTTTATAGCAATGACCGGGGAGATAAAGGCACTCATTGCAGCCTACAGGAATGAGAAATGGATGGAATATGTCAATTCCATAAACCGTCATGATGGCTCGCTATGGAAGCTGGCCAGGCGCGTTCGCGGAGGCCCCGCCGATTTTCCTGGAATTCTGCATCAAGGTGATGTAATAACGGATAACGTCGGGAAAGCAGAGGCCTTCGCTGACTACCTGGAGGGCATCTTTAGCGAGACACCAAATACGACTCCATTTCACGACACTGTAGATGCTGCAGTGGAAAACTTCATCTCCACAAAGTATCCTATCGCCCCGGAAGTGCTAAGTAAACTCTTAATAATTCCGCTGGACATCAAGAGAGTTCTTGCCCGCCTACCCGGAAACAAAGCCCCTGGTTCTGACGGCATTCCGTATGTTCTTCTCAAGAATATGCCGAATAAAGCCGTCATCCACTTTATGCACATTATAAATGCTATTTTACGCCTCCAACACTTTCCGCTACCCTGGAAGAAAGCGGTGATAATACTGTTTCCTAAACCGGGCAAAGATGCGAGGCTCACAGCCTCATATCGCCTAATTTCCTTGCTCGACACATTGGGCAAAGTAACTGAGAAGCTCGTAATGTCGAGAATGAATAATGTCGTTGAAAATCTGAAGATTTTGCCCCATGAACAGTTCGGCTTTCGCCGCGGCCACAGCACCACTATGCTCGCGGCGAAGGTCGCGCAAGACACGTTCAATGGCTTCAATGAAAGCAAGGCAACGGCATTGTTACTTCTCGATATAGAGAAAGCATTCGACAAGGTATGGCACAATGGGCTTATATACAAGCTTTTTGCTACTCATGGAATGCCACTACATATAGCATCCCTCATTGCGTCGTACCTTGCGAATCGCTCATTCTCAGGTCGTGTTCACAGCAATTTATCAGGTCCAAGGCGCATCAGGGCCGGTGTGCCCCAAGGAACAGTACTATCGCCGCAAATATTCAGTCATTTTATAGCTGACTTTCCATCACACCCCTCAACTTCCTTTGCCCTGTACGCCGATGACACTGTGATCTATTCACAATCGTCAGACGTACAGGTTGCAAAGCAAAATCTCACTCAACATCTTAACCTTCTAGCTCCCTATTATAGGGACTGGAAAATTTCCTTAAATGCGGCAAAGACAGAGCTAGGTATTTTGACACGCAAACGTAATGTTGACTTAGCGCCAATAGTAGTTGGCAACATGGCGATCACGCCGAAAGACCCAGTCAAATACCTAGGGATAGTCTTTGACCGCAAACTCCTCTTCTCCAAGCACGTCGCGGCTATAAGGGCTAAAAACATCGCAACGCAAAAGACTCTAAATCCACTCATTCGGACCAGATCTTACATGAGCCCGACTAACAAACTCACGATTTACAAGACAGTCATCAGACCGACTCTTCTCTACGGGGCGCCTGTCTGGTGCTCGGTAGCAAAGACTCACCTAAAGCACATACAAACAATACAAAACAGATGCCTGCGGGCGGCTTTCTCCCTGACACTATGGGACAGAGTGCGTGTTGCAGAACTCCACAACATGGCGAATATAGAATATGTCGACCAGCATATTAACAAACTTGCATGCAAGTTTTATGAATATGGTATCAGGGGGTCAGAACTAACCGCAGGTATAGCAAACATACGATACAACCAACTTCAGCGACCTAAACATGGACCATTATACAGACACACAGACCTATTCTATCAAGAATTACGACCGCTATAAATGGCAAACATGCAAGCAAAAGCATCATTAACATTAAGTATGAAATAACAAACATACATAAGACATGAATACGAACAAAGACTGAGTAGACATACAAACGCAACATAACAACCAGCACAAATAAACGTTCGTAAATTTCGATCATCATAAGCGGTGTAATTCGATCGAATTCAACGCCGATGATCGAGTTTACGAAAAATAAAAACCGATGCAACAAGACAGATACGGGGAGGAGCCACCAGACCTAGTTGGTTCTGTGGGCGGAGTCTCCCCATGCCTACTTATACCAACAAGACAGACCGACTGACATCACTTACGCCACAGCTACGAAACCGCACGTGCCTCCCTCCCATGCAACCTCTACGTGTTCCGAGCGACGAACTATATGTTGTAACCAGCCCTTAGGGCACCCATGTATACGTCGTATGTATGGTATATGCGACGATATGCATACTTCAGCTGGCAATTATGCCAATCACCTGTATATATGTATATATTGTATATATTTGTATATATAAACGTTACATGTTTGTGCCGTCTTGAGTAAATTTTGAAGCAGGTTTTTTTTGCAACACTTTTTCCTGCGTGACTAACTAAGCTTGACCCACACAGCAAATAACTAAATCTGAGCAATACAACCTTATAGGCAACGTAAAATTCAACTCAGTTGAAGGGAATATACCCATGTAACTGTATATAACTTGACCGCTGATTTGACTAATCAATAGAAGGGCCGACATCAGCCCATAAGACGCAGATGTTTGGTACGCGAGTGCATTCGCGCAAGTGAAAAGTGCGAAGCGAATTCGTGAAACGAAGACATCTATCTTATACTATATAAAGATTAGTCATTAAGCATAAAAACATGTTTAATTTTGAATAAAGATTATATTGATTGATTGATCAAGAGTTTCGTCACGTCGCGTCATCGTCTCGCGACGCTCTAGTTTAGGTATCGTTGAAATTGAAAGCGTGACAACGTTTCGAGATCATCCCATTGATCCGATGATGGCGTGCCGATAAGTAATCTATAGACAAACTAGTACTTTCACATTTCTTCATTTCGCCGTTTGGTGATCAATTAACACGCGTTATCGCATTGGCAACATCGTCGATCGTCGTCAATTAGATGTATAAAAGTAAAATAAACAATCAGGTGATTACCGATACGGATATGGCTCGGACCATTTAGCCATTTCTTGACGAGATTTCGCTTTTATAATTGGATCTAAATATCTTTCTTATATATGACTAAAGCGATCAAAGCACTATGGTCAAAGAACATTACAAGAAGTAGAAAAAGCCTTATTTATAGTACCATCATACAAAGTATAACCATGTATGGAGCTGAAGTGTGGCAACTAAATCAACAACAAAAAAAGAAGTTGCTAACAGTAGAAATGGACTTCTGGCGCAGGTCAGCAAAAATATCCGGATTAGACCGAATCAGAAACGAGCGGATTCGGGAAATAATGGAAGTAAAAAAAGAGCTGGTGGAGCAAATAGAAGAAAAACAACTTAAATGGTACAGCCATGTAGAGCGAATGCCAGAAGAAAGAATCCCAAAAATGGTACTGAATTGGACTCCAAATGATAGACGCAAACGGGGAAGACCAAAAAGCTCTTGGATGCAATGTATTAGAAAAGCTATGTCTGAGAGAGAGAAATCTGAGCGCAGAAGATTGGAATGATCGACAAGTCTGGAGAATGGGCACGGGAAGGCGTAGAATAACGCTATAAAACCGGATACTTATATATGTATATATGACTATAGAGAAGATTTTGTGTATCAGTGGGTAAAATACTATTTTACATTGAGACTTCATAACAGTAATTCGTAATACAGTATTTCAGAAACTGACATTTTGAAGATTGCTATGAATATCACACAGAGCCCACCACTAGAGCTAAAAATTTTAGTCACACACCGTAACCTCATATTATCGAATGATGGGTCACAAGTTAGTATTCGCTTTAGAAGAATTTAACTAACACAAATGAATGGGTGTTCGCGGTGTCACGTTACCTATGTACATGCGCTTATGAAAAATTTGATTATACATGCGAAATTAACATTACATATAATATTCCAATGATAAACATTTTATCAAAAAATAATTCGTCTCGGGCATTTCAAATTTTGTTCAGTTTATTTAAATATTGTTCTATATAGGTGTTACTACGGCAACGCCCTATTACAGATATGTTGGATATAAAGTGCTCAAAAATTGAATGTTCTAAATGCATAACTCTCAACAACTGATGTTAACTCAAGCTATTCAATTCAAAATAATGCCCCTGTCTTATACAGGGTGTCCTGTTATATAAATAGGTATTTTAAGAAAATTCAAAATTCAATACTATGAGTAGAAATTAATTTCCGATCTTTCAAATTTTGTTCAGTTTATTTTAGTAATGTTTTATAGTGGTTACCGCGGCAATGATTCCTAAAAGTAAGACGAGTATAAAATGCTCAAAAATTGAACGCGCTAAATTTAAGATTTTCAACAGCTGATGTCTAAACCATTTAATCCAAAAACAGGTAGTTGAAAGGCAAAATTCGATTTTAGGCATGCTTCTTCTTTATACAGGGTGTTCAAGATTAATTTGATCAGACGACAGCTCTGAAAATTAGTGCGGAATATAGAAATATATTTGTCTTAGGAAGGCGCATTTAACCAGTATACTCAGATTTTTTTTTATGGCAGTGGCACACACACTAAAGGGAGACCCTATGGCGCTCGACGAGCGGTGTGTGTGCGAAGATGTTGATTGACACGATTCTTGAATATTTGTAAGTTGTAATTAGTGGGAAACATATGTTCTGGGAGTGAGTTCCACAGTGATGCAGTGCGCCAGACAAAGGAGTTCTTGTAAAGCGATGTTCTAGGAGTTTCCAGTTGTACGACGAACTGGTGCGCTCTTGCCGTCTGTCGTGACTGTCTGACCGGAGCTGCCAGGGGCGGGATGAGGCGGGCCAAATCCTGGGAACATCTGCCGTGAAAGTATCTGTAAAACAGAGATATCTCGGCTACATATCTGCGGTGTTCCAGACTATCTAGATTCCGGGTCACCTCCGGGTCGCCGACGAGACGCACTGCTCTCTGCTGTATGGAATCCAGCAGCTTTAGGGTGTGCTTTGGTGCGGCACCCCAGATATGTGAGCAATATTCTAAGCACGGTCTTATTTGCGCTTTGTAGAGCAAGAGCAACTGCTGCGGTGTATAGAGTTTTTTGTTGCGAAATAGCGCATCAAGCTTCTGGGAGGCTGATTTTGCGATGTTAGCAACGTGGTCATGCCAGGATATATTGCTGTTGACCGAGATACCCAGCAGTCCGATTGACGAGGATGAAGGAATGGTCGACCCTGCCATAATAATGTCAGGGCCCGCTGTATTGGCCCTCTTGGTAAACGTGGCTGCTTGGGTCTTTGCTGCATTGAACTGGACCAAATAGCGGTCGCCCCAAGTTTGAACTTTATCCAGGTCTTGATTAATTGCTGTAATCTGCTCCTGTCTGCGGTGATGAGTCTCAGTCGCTGGTAAGGGTTTTTCTGATCTAAAGTGGGAGACAAGGATACTGTCATCTGCAAAACTGTAAACAGGATTATTTGTTTCGGTCAGCAGGTCATTAATATAGATGAGGAACAGAGTTGGTGATAGTATTGCGCCCTGAGGCACGCCCGCGTTGACGGTGAATGTGTCCGAGATGTGTCCATCAACTGCAACGTGCAGAGATCGGCTCTTAAGGAAACTGGCAAGCCAGCTGCAGAGAGAGGCTGGCAGTCCGAATGACGGTAATTTGCTGAGCAGTCCATCATGCCAAACTCTGTCGAATGCCTTTGAAATATCCAACGCAATCGCTCGAGACTCTCCGTAATGTATAGTGTGGGTCAAAAAATGTGCCGAAAATTTTCTTTTTGTTTTATGTCGCATAAAAAACCATGATTTTATGCAAAAAGGAATACATTTTGAACGTTTCAAATTTTGTTCAGTTTATTTAAATCTCGTTCAATAGGCGTTACTATGGCAACGTTTTATTACGGATATGTTCGATATAAGGCGCTCAAAAATTGAATGCTCTAAATTTATAATATTCAACGACTGATTTAATTCAAAATGTTGCCCCTTCCTGATCCGTTAATGTTAAAACCCATCATTTGTGCGCGACGTCGAAGATTCTCGAGAATGACCCCAATCGGAACCGGATACGCCACAAACCACCAACCTTAACCTCGGGGTCCTTACGCGCCAAATTCAACCCATCCAAAATTGATGTCCGCTTTGCTTCGATCAGAGTATCGTCGGAACGATACGGAAACTGGACGAAGCTTACGAGGGTGTTGCGCTAACAAATATAATTGCGCTTGAAACTCTAGGGACGGCGCGCGGTGGCGAGTTTAAATGCACTTTTCGCTTTGATATACGATATCCAAATCGACCCGTGATACTTCCCTCTCTCCTGCGATAGGAGTAAAACTTCCTAAAAGTTTGACGATTATACTCATAATTACAATCGAAAACCATCAAAATTAAACGTAACAACGCAGCACGTACCCTCCAAGACAAGCAATGTCAACCCTAGCACAGGAATTCAAAATAGAAACTTACGTGTAAAGGTAACTAATATTCCCATACTCCTAACCCTAACGGGACCACAGATCACCAACCCATAACTAATGGATTCTCGTTCCACTAACCCTAGCAGAACTAAGATGAGGGATCGTATGCGCCCGAAAACGGGCCAGGGACGCCCCGGAAGTGATCATGGCGGTAATCAGCCTAAAAATAGTGGAAAACGGCGATGGCTGGCATTGCATATCTCAATGAGGCTTGGGGGAACCTAGTAAAATCACATCCAAAACGCCACCAACACGACCCCGAAAACACAGACCACCCACCCGAAGAATACCCCTCGGAAGGTGGAGAGAAGAGAAGAAAGACGCAAAGCAAATTAACAAGGTAAGGTAAGGTAACAAAATAAGGTAAAGCAAGGCAGCAAAAGAGATAAGATAGCCCAGGTGATCCACCACCCACACGGGAGTATGCTATAGCGCACACCAAGCTAAAATAAACTAACCTAACCAATCCAACAGCCGAGAGAAAAATAAAGTATAGGTTAGGTTAACCTAATGACGGCACTGCTGCCAACCTGCTCGAATCTGAGACCAAACGGAACTCAGGCAAAAATACTGAAACCACTGACGGCTAGGACGGCTAGTATAGCTTTTATCAGTGGCCCCGGGTATTTCGACCACAGTAGTCACCCCCTCGCGCCGGCCTTTTTTTCCTTGCAATCGAAAAAAAAGGTGAACTCCATGCGTCAGGCAATGACCCCTCATCCGATTGGAACACCCTCCCCCGACAACCGAGCTGATCAGGAGAAAGCGCCGACCCAAACATTTGGCAGCACCTGTCGCTACTAAAGCCTGTAACTATAAAAACGGCCCGGTTGGAGAATCCCACAAAAGGTAAAATCAGTTCCAACCGTCACCAAAAATTGCTGACTCAAAGACAGGTTGACGTAAAGTCGCGCCAGTCAAAAATCGGAAACTCAAGGAGAATCCTCACTTCGAAAATCTTGGTAGGAATACATGGCTTGACAAGTCACATGTTCCTCCAAGGGATTTGGACAATAGAAACCTGGGACTTCAATGTATCGGCATCTACCATGAAAAACTACTCGAGATAGCCAAAAGGGCATTGTCATTCAAGCACTCCATTTAATAAAAATTTCCAAATTAACCCGTAATCACGTAATTGCACGCGATGCTAGACTCGACATCCAATCCAAAAGCAGTACGCGTTAATATTAAAACCTATCATTTGCGCGCGACGTCGAAGATTCCCGACAATGACGCTATCCGGAACCAGATACGCCACAAATCACCAATCTGAACCTTGGGGTCCTTACGTTCCATATTCAACCCATCCAAAATTGATGTCTGCTTAGTGACGAGAATGTTATACTTAATTGCTTGGACCAGAGTATCGTCAGAACGATACGGAAACTGGACGAAACCTACGAGGGTGTTATGCTAACAAATATAATTGCGCTTGAAACTCTAGGGATGGCAGCACTTTTCGCTTCGATATACGATAGCCAAATAGGCCCATAATAGTGTTTAGTTATATACATAGGTATTTTAGGAAAATACAGAATTCAATGATATGAGTTTATATCATAGAAATTAATTTCGGATCTTCCAAATTTTTTTCAGTTTATTTAAATATCGTTCTATAGTTGCTACCATGGCAACGTTCTATTGTGGATGCGTTCGATATAAAGTGCTCAAAAATTGAATGTTCTAAATTCATAATATCCAACGATTGATGTTAACCCAAGCTCTTTAATTCAAAATGATGCCCCTGCCTTATACAGTATCCTGTTATATATAACGTTCTATTGCGGATACGTTCGATATAAACTGCTCAAAAATTAAATAGGATTTATGAGTTCTAGTTAAATCCACAGATAAAATGTGTGTAAATAGATCTGGGTGCAAATTTGAGTGTCCGCATCGGAACTTTTTAAAAAGTTCTTAGACTTGGTAAATTTACAGAAAAAAATACGTAAATCTAAAAACTATTGGTGAATGTTGGAATGATGATGCATTTTCCAAAACTACGAATTTTCCAACGATTAGCCAACATTTATGATGTTCCTTAAACCATCAAAAATAGCGATCCAGCCACCTTTCCACTCTCTAGGAAATTATAAAAAGGTTTCCAAAAAAAATCAGTTCATCTATTGACTAATGTTTTCAATCTCAGGGCACTTGAGAGTCAAAGTACCCCACTGCTTCATTTCCATATAACGATGTAGACACAGTATCACTTAAAGATATTCATAGATAAAAATGCATGCAATTTCAAAGCAAATAGAACCACGAAGCATCGGCATCTCGAAATCGCATATAATCGTTCGCGTGATGTAACCCAAAACATCAACCTATAAATTTAAAAGAAAGTCATAGACAAGACGCGAGATAGATGGGAACTGCATGCTTATAGTTATAGATCTGCTATTGTGCAAACGACATCAACGTCGTATCATCTTCATTATCTTTCGATGATGATGATGTTAAAAGGTTAGTTCGTGCGAGAATTATTTTGCAAAGGGTATAAATTTCTGCATTGAGAACGCCGCTCAATGTTTTGATTGATTAGTTCATCGTGGTACCGCTTAAATTGAAACGTACCGAAGTAATTATTGCAATTATTATTGTTACGATGCCTTGCGACTTGCGATATGATGATATCCGATGCCACATGTCATCGACAGACCTAGTTTTCGTTAGGAGAATAATTGGACATTTTTGGACATTTTCAGTGTTCGAAATGAAATATAGATGTTTTACGTAATCAGTGAAACCGGCATGTAACACCTGTCGACTCGTTTCGAACTAGAATTGTTAGAATAAGGACCTAATATTATTATCAATTAAACCCATTTCTCAATCTTAAGACGATTACCCTTGTTGGTACCATTATATTGTTCAAAACTTTGGTTTTCTTGTTACTCGACATTTCACAGTATAATTTCACTTAAAACTAACTGATTACAGTATTCCATTATTTACTTACGTGTCGATTAATGTTGGTCGCTTCCAATAACCTTTAAGAAGACACTGGTTTAATGGGTCCGATATGCGATACGTTCACCAGCACGATGGCCTTGAAAAGTAAAATTATAACAAGGTGTTTATCACTCGCCGATCGCCATATACCGCGCCTTAATCAGGAATTATTTATTGTTGAACAGTTTGTTTGTAATCTATTGATAAAAGGAAAATTATATTTTTGAAAATGTAGCCCCTTTTACAATGTATGTATTGTCTCCTGCTGGAATATGCCACCGGCCATTATACACCCTGGAACTGAAGCTATCTTATGTACCAGGACTAACAGGCAAAGGAAATAACCATGAAGAAAAAAATGCTTTATGGCCTTGCAAAATCGGGCGCTGTATTTATTTTCGAAAAAATTACTAATCCTTTATTTTAAAAGCGTTACTTCTGTGTCTCCGCCACTGGCCAAAAACACATAAGGTGATTTCTATAAAAGAGGGAGGAAGGGCAGAGGCATATTGTCCTTGCCTTAGTTCTATTTAAATTATGACATTTTAATAAACTGCATATTATTTCAGCATCAAACTCTGTTTATAAATGATACTTTAGTAGAGGACCTTATAGTTCACATGTTCCTCCAAACTTACGATATAAATTCTTAAAATCACCCGCGTAATATATACTAAATTCACAAATCTCTCATACATTTACCATAGTCAAAGCAAAAGCGTTTCGCAATTCGAATATTTATTCTCATTGGCACAAACGAGTTTCTTTTTTGCAATAATTTTCACAAATAATATAATTGCCTGCTGCGTAAGAAATGATACGGTTTATTCAGGACAATGCGAAAGAATGATGAAAAGTTTATGCCAAATACACGCGTTAATTATATATTTAATGAGGTTGTCCCATGTGGAAGTTCCATCCCTTTTTATCTCGGGGGGTGTCGTATCATCGAATATAATTTAAAACTTTTTTTATTTTAAATACACACGTGACAGTTTCTTTAAGAAATACCGGCCTTCTGAAGCTTTTTCAGTAAACACCAACAGGGCATTCATTTACTGAAGCCAACAGTACCAACAACGACTATTCATGCTAGTTAATAGATAAATTTAGTACTCGGGACACAGCAGTAAGATGTAAACGTGGAATATAGAATTGTGTCAATTTTGATCGTTCTTGCGCAGCGTTGCCAGATGTTACCGTTAGGCTCAGACATTATTCTATAATTTGTGTATGGTAAATGTTAATTATTTTTCCGCAACATCTTTTCCCAGTCATACCCAAAACTGGCAACTTTGCATTGCGTGTTTGCCGTGCCAAGTTATGCACATACGCTTATGAGAAATTTGATTACACATGCGAAATTAACATTACATATTGTAATGCTTTAAGAATCCAATGATAACTATTTTATAAAATATAATTCGTTTCGGACGTTTCAAATTTTGTTCAGTTTATTTAAATATCGTTATATAGGCTTTACCATGGCAACGTCCTATTACGGACATGTTCGATATAAAGCGCTCAAAAATTGAATGCTCCAAATTCATAATATTCAACGACTGCTGTTAACGCAAGCTATTTAATTCAAAATGTTGCCCCTTCCCTATACAGGGTGTCTTGTAGTATACATAGATATTTTAAGAAGATGTAGAATTCAATGAAATGAGCTTATAAAGAGTATTTCAACAACCTTCTTAATTAAACAGAGGGCTCTACGCAGACCTCACAAATACCAGAAGGAAGCGCTAACGCACCCATGGTAGTAGAGGATGTCACAGAGGATTCCTAATCCTCAACATCAACTCTTCAGGAGAATCCTGAAAACGAAAGAGCTGAACAAGTGCTCTTAAAAAGCAGCGCCGCGCGCCGAAGAGGTGAGGACCCCATGGGTAAACTCAAAATAAAGGACCCTAGAGGCCTGAAACTCTCCGCCAGCAGCCAGAAAGAGCTTTAAGTACCTCTTTAAAAGCGGGATGGAGGCCATGGAAAAGCCAGGAAACCAATAAATCCACCCGGAGGATCCTCCAATAAAGAGGCCCCGATCGGAGGAACACACTCCAGAAGGAAAACTTCTAAAGAAGTCTAAGGGTGAAGGGAAGGGAGGAAATAATCTAACCTCAAGATCCCCACAGGCTTCCAAACCAACCTTCAGCCAAGCGGCTGGAGGGATAAGAATTGTGATCATCTATTCCAACCATCCAGAACAAACCTTGTCAGTGGGACAAATGGCGGCCATACAAGAGAATATTCTGGAACAAACAGCAAAAGAGAGACGAAGGGTCAACGTTTGGCTGAGTTTCCATAGTGCTCACTATAGACCCGGGTGGCTGGCACTGGTAAGTATAAACAAAGACCCTGCGGAATGGCTAAAGTGCAATGCAGCAAGCCCAAGCCCAGAAAAAGATGTCACCATTAAAGTGGCAGTCTGAAATGCCTCACACTGAAACACTAGTGGCATATCTACCTAACAGTCACGATTATACAAACGAAAGAATCCTCACTCTCCTAGAGGCTCAAAACGACCTTGACCTCTCATGCTGAAGAGTGCTCAGGAGAAATCCTGTAGGCCCCACGGTAGAAATGACATTCTCGGTGGACCAAAAATCCACCATAGAACTCAAAACAGGGGCTATAAATTGAGCTATAAGTTTGGAGAAATCCAACTAAGGCCAAAACAAAAAACCACAAAAGACACGGGCGGCTCGAAGGGTGAGGATAAAAACTCCGTAAACTCGGGAGTAACATCCAAACCAGCCACGAGCGGCTCACAACAACAGGAATCGTCGAAAGGCAAGTCACTGTCTAAGGGGAATCCTCAGAAAAAGGCCTCTAAGGATCAAGCTGGGTCCAAGAACAAGCCTCAGGCAAATGGAGACCCTAGGGACCCCAGTAAGGGTAAGTAAAGATGGCGACATCAAAACCGGCATATTAGATGCCTCCAAGTGGACCTCCAACATTCTAAAGCTGCCTCTAGTGTACTTAATAGGAGGAGGATACTAGGAACACGTTTGACATAGGGCTGATTCAAGAGCCCTGGGTAAATGGAGGAGCAATTCGTGGGCTCCCTACACAATCATGTAAGTTAATTTATTCTACTACGCATGAAACATCCAAAGCGGCTTTACTATTTGGTAAAAATATTAAATTTCTTCCAATTACAGAGTTCATGAACAGGAACCTGGTTGCAGCCTTAGTGGAAGTACCCACCAATAGAGGCAGAAGAAACATCGTGGTGGCCTCAGCATACTTCCCAGGGGACAGAGATGGCCCACCATAAGCCAACGTACAACGACTAATAAGCTGGTGCAACAGGCAAAAAAACAGGTAATTTTGGGCTGCGACGCCAACGCGCACCACACGGAATGGGGCACCACGAACATCAACCCTCGAGGTGAGTACCTTCTTGAATATCTCATATCTCATAATGTAGACATTATTAATAAAGGGAATAAACCCACCTTTAAGAATGCGATTAGAAAAGAGGTCTTATATCTAACCCTAGCCAAAGAGGTCTTATATCCAACTAGCCAAATTATTAACTGACGGGTATCGGACGAAAATTCCATGTCGGACCATATACACATACGGTTCGACGTGGAGGCAGAGGTACCACGCCTGGATGAAAATCGGGTACCCAAACTAACTGACTGGGTCCTCTATAAGGATTACCTAAGATCAGAAGTTGAAGGAGTACCTCCATTCATAGAATCAATAGAGGAGCTCGATGCGGCCTCACAACATTTAGAGGAGATAATAATCACCTCATATGAAAAAAGTTGCCCTATTAAGGAAACAAAATCCCACAGGGATATCCCCTGGTGGAATAGGGAACTCGACAAACTAAAGCCAAAATCAAGAAAGACCATTAACTCAGCAAAGATATCGGGCAACTGGGACAACTATCACAGAGCCCTAGCTGAATATAACAAGGAATTGAGGAAATCTAAGAGGATGACATGAAGAACGTTCTGTGAAGGAATCAATGAACTGGCCCCAACAGTGCGACTCCAAAAAGCCTTAGCAAAAGATCACTCAAATGGAATCGGTGTAATCAAAAGACAGACGGACAATAGCTACGCCGAGACACAACAGGACAGTTTAGAGATCCTTTTAAAGACCCACTCTCCTGGATCTACTGTCACGGAAGCAAACCAGATAGTGGAACCCCCCTTATGGGACGTTGAACAACTCAACAGACGGGGAAGAAGCCTCACCGGCAAAAATCTTTACAGACAATAAGATCAAATGGGCATTGAATAGCTTCAAACCCTATAAATCATCAGGTACGGACGGCATATTCCCTGCTCTGTTCCAAAAAGGCAGTGATGAACTCCTACCGTACCTGAAAACAATCTTCAAAGCTAGCTATATCCACAGCTACATTCCGAAGAACTGGAGGAAAGTCAGGGTTGCGTTTATCCCAAAGGCTAGGAATCGTCCACCGGACCAACCAAAGGCTTATCGCCCCATCAGTCTGACCTCTTTCCTACTTAAAAGTATGGAAAAATCATAGATGAATACATCAGGGGCGAGTTTATCTCCAGAACTCCACTACATCTAAAACAGTTTGCCTACCAACCGGCAAAATCCACGATAAATGCGCTCCAATACCTAGTAAAAGACATTGAAAAGACATTCGTGGCGAAAGAAGTGGCTATGTGTGCATTCTTAGACATAGAGGGTGCATTTGACAACACCTCATGTGAATCCATACAAAGGGCTGCAGAAGACAGAGATATAGACGAAACTACAATGGATAAAAGCCATGCTTTGTAGTCGTAAAATTACCTCAACCTTAGGAGACGCTACTGTAACGGTAAAAGCAGCAAAAGGGTGTCCGCAAGGCGGAGTTTTATCGCCCTTGATATGGTCCTTGGTAGTAGATCGACTCCTGGTAAAACTAACAACCGAAGGGTATGACGTTCAAGGGTATGCTGACGACCTAGTCATCACAATTAAGGGCAAGTATGATGGCACAGTATCGGCCAAAATGCAAAATGCTCTACATCTTGTTAAAAACTGGTGTATAAGGGAAGGACTAAATGTCAATCCCAGTAAAACCGTCATAGTATACCGTTCACAAAAAAGAGAAAGGTGGACCCTACAGCCCCTAGCCTAGGCGGCATGACGGTTGAATTCTCAGACAATGTTAAGTACCTGGGGATACTCCTCGACCGCAGGCTTAACTGTAATGAACATATAGAAATGACTACCAAAAAGGCAACAGCGGCACTTTGGGCATGCCGCAGACTTTTTGGCAAAACTTAGGGTTTAAAACCCGAGATGATCTATTGGTCATATATTACGATTGTAAAACCAATAGTCACATACGCCTCACTGGTCTGGTGAACCAAAACAGAAGAAAAGACTACGCAAGGCAAACTACAAAAAGTGCAAAGACTTGCCTGTCTGGGTATCACGGGAGCAATGAAAACCTGCCCCACGATAGCACTGGAGATGATGCTGGACCTTCTTCCCCTGCATTTAAGCGTGAGGAGGGAGGCTTTATTAAGCGCGTCGAGAGTAATCCAGACCCAATCAACTAAGTCAGATCATATGACTAGCCATCTAAAGATTCTGGACACAATCAGAGTCGAATCGCTGGCCAAACCAACAGACCATATGCCAAAGACAAGGGATTTCCAATGCTCCTTTAAGGTGATCATAAAAGATCACCCAACAATGAGAGCACTACAGCCCGAACGAGGTACATTGGTCTGGTACACAGATGGATCTAAAATGAAACAGGGGGTCGGCGCCGGGGTTTATGGTCCTAGATGCAGGATGTCAAAATCTCTAGGTAAAGCCCCATCCATATTCCAAGCAAAGATCCATGCCATTGAACTGTGCGCCTCTGAATACATCAAAAGAAAACCGAGAGGCGCAACCATAAATATACTATTCGACACTAGCACTAGCACTAGCCTTGTGCGAATTTGACTCAAAGCTTGCGTGGGAATGCCGGAAGGTTCCTAACCAACTGGCTAAACATAACAGAGTCACTCTGTTGTGGGTGCCAGGGTACGAAGGAGTGGAAGGCAATGAAATTGCCGGCCAATTGGCCAGAGAAGGAGCACAGAGTCCATTTTACGGACCTGAACCATTCTGTGGCACCACCAGAGGACACCTCGGAGAGGACCTCAATAAGTGGGAAAAAATGCAGAAAGATGCCTACTGGAGAAACACTCCAGGACAACGACAGGCGAAAAGATTCATATCGCACTCGCTTGAATACACTAAGAAGCTACTAGAGCTCCATAAAAACGATCTAAAACTGGTCACGAGTTTCCTAACAGGTCATGGACCATGGAGATACCATCTCCACAACATGGAAAAGACTGAGGATACACGTTGTTAGGTATGCTTCTTCTTTATACAGGTTGTCCCAGATTAATTTGATCAGACGACAGCTCTGGAAATTAGCGTGAAATATAAAAACATGTTTGTCTCAGAATCGCACATTCAACCAAAGTATATTCAAATGTATAGTGCGGGTCAAAAAGTGTGCCGAAAATGTTGTTTTTGATTTATGTCTTGCATAATTTGATGCAAAAAAAAATAATTTTGGACGTTTTAAATTGTGTTCAGTTTATTTAAATATCGTTCTATAGACGTTACCATGACAACGTTCTAATACGGCCATGTTCGATATAAAGCTTTCAAAAATTGAATGTTCTAAATTCATAATATAGCGACTGATGTTAACCCAAGCTATTTAATTCAAAATGTTGCACCTTCCTTACAGGGTATCCTGTAGTATACATAGGTATTTTATGAAGATGTAACATTCAATGACATGATTTTACAAAATAGAAATTAATTTCGGACGTTTCAAATTTTGTTCAGTTTATTCAAATATCGTTCTATAGGCATTACCATGGCAACGTTCTATGGCGGATATGTTCGATATAAAGCGCTCAAAAATTGAATGTTCTAAATTTATAATATTCAACGACTGATGTTAACCCAAGCTATTTAATTCAAAATGTTGCCATTTCCTTATACAGGCTGTCCTGTAGTATACAGAGGTATTTTAAGACGACGTAGAATTCAATGATATGATTTTATAAAATAGAAGTTATTTTCGAATTTTTCAAATTTTGTTCAGTTTATTTTAATAATGTTTTATAGTGGTTGCCATGGCAATGATTCCTAAAAATAAGACGAGAATAAAATGCTCAAAAATTGAACGCTCTAAATTTAAGATTTTCAACAGCTGATGTCTAAACCATTCAATCTAAAAACAGGCCATAGAAGAGCAAAATTCGATTTTGAATTAAATGAAAATAATTTTTTCTTGATAAATGGTTCGCTTTAGCGAAAAAACTGAAGAATCAACTTTTGTTCAGCCTTGATTAGTGCATTTGGATGTGCTATTAAAGTTGCAAAAAAGCAGTGGCGTACCATAGGTTTTAATATTTAAATATTAAAACCATTGGTATTAGTGCTATAAATTTGTTTTTGAGTGATTATAGTACCGGCAAGCTAAATCTCATCCAAACTACGAAATACGTTTCCCTATTATAATTTGGACCACCTCACCTTGTATACCTATCTGCATATAATCTATTACGTGAATATTACAATAATTTATTCGAAAACTTGTTTTAAGCCCGTATTTGAATAAAAATTCAGTGCGTTACGAAATCGCTACAATTTACCGATAAAATGTGCATATTGTTAATCTAGTGCATGTTAAACGAGTAACAACTAATTGCCTACTCGGGTGCTTTTCAGGAAGTAGTCGAAATTAAATTGGTTGAATTATTTTAGTTGCTTAAATAATACTTAAGGAAATGCATACGGGTCCCGGAAAAATTCCATTAAAAATTTAGACGAAATTGTTTTTTTATTGGATTTTATGAAGTTTTCTTTTTTTGTGGCCCCTTTCATGCAATTTTAGGAAAGTCAATTGTACTATAAGCCTTCTTAAGCGTTTTATAGTAACTGATCGAAAATCTTAAAGAAGAAGAAAGGTCGCTAATTAATTGCCCTTGATATTTAGCTATATATGATGAAATCTGACGCTTTTACCAAATAATCCGAAAACCGCGTTGGTGTAGATTGAGCTTTAAAGATTTTTAAAGGTTATTTATACAGGAAAAATTCCCAGCTTATATAAACCCGACGCCATTATTAATTGGTCATGGCTTTGTGTTCTGGTACCTGGCAATTACACGAAACTCGGCTCGATATTCAATTTAAACCGATTCTCGTGATTTAACACTATTTCGTCTTAATTTCAAATCTATTAATAAAATAGAATTTAATGACGAATAACGTGATGCCTACTTTCTACGTAATAGGGAATATCAGGTTACGTAATGCTTTAATTGAATTTCATTATTCTCATTGAAAATGTATACCTAATCCGATTATGACTTAACTTTGTTGTTTTTGGAAGAACGAGTATTTAGGTAATAAAGTTGAATTTGTATTTTTTGATCCACATACATGTTTTCGATGATTTTTCAATATAAAATAGTCCAAATGTAACATATTATATTGCACTTTTTGCATCGCCACGGTATGCCCTAGATTTTCAAGCCAAATTTTTTGAGTAGTAGGCCGTGCACAAACAACTGGCCAATCACTAGTTATTTCGATCGACGACACATTGGCCATCCATAGCCTGCTTGGGGCTGTCATTTTACTTGAGAATGCATGACATCATACCGAGGCTATGTAAAAAGTATAATAATAAAATAATAAATTGTTGTTTCGTATAACCAATTTCGGACAACAAAAATTCTATCTGATACAATGCAGAACATTTACGAAAAAAAGATTAGTAATCTTAATGCGCCTTTATAGGCATATATTCTAGCCAAATGCGGTATTAAACCACGTTAATTTATTCGAGCCCGGTTTTATAACGCCATTTAAACGAAAAACGGCATATTTTATATCGTTTGCGTTTCATAATAACGATATTAGACTTTCTTTTGCTTTATTGTCTAGAACGTTTTGACAATATTATTATAATTAACTCGATACTTTGTATAATTACGTTATACGTATTGCTAGGCAGGCAATTTAAATTCTTCAGCAATTTCTCTTAAAAGCGAACCGGAGAGAAAAAGATTAGATCTCTATTTAAATAATGTAGGCTTAAAATATAGCAATAAAAGATGAAAGATATCAAAGAGGCTGATTGTAGAAATCTTTGACGCGATTCGGTCACGTTTTAGATTAATGAAGAATGGTCTAGTCAACTGCCCTTAGTTGACACCTTCTTACCGTTGGCCGTTCAAATTATAGTCGGGAAGCTTCGGCAGCGCATTTCGCAATTAGTTGCTAGATCAACGGTCTAGAAAAAACATGGGACTCTCTAAGGATTCTGATGGTGACTCATAGGCTTTAGCGAGATGTGATAAATGTGGATCTCTATTGTTGTGCAAAAATTGTTCCACCCTGCTAGCATCCGAACATAGAGGTGTGACAACCAAAAATAATCCTCCAGGCATCTACTATCAATGTGTTGATTGCATGAAATCTTCGAGCAAGGTTGACACCATCGGGGTCAACAGCAGCTCCACAAATGAAATGCTTGCCCAACTCCAAACAAAACTATTGGAAGCTCTTCGTAGTGAAATTACAGACATCAAATCAGCCATTGAAGGAGGATTAAAAGCCTCCATGGATAAGATATTAAAGTCAATAGAGGTAACATCAACCTCAATCAAGTCAATTTCCAATAAAATGAACACACACAATCTGCAAATAAAATCATCAACAAACAAGCCAAGGAAACCTAGCTCATCTTCACTTGATCAATAACACGGAATTGTTGAATGACTTAAAGCAATTAAGACTAGATTTTGATTCCTTAAAATCTGTGTGTAAGGCACAAGAAGATGAAATTTCAAAGCTTAGAATAGACATGCAAGCACTTTCCACCAGCAAAATTTCTAAAGAGAATGGCCTAAACTCTTCCGAGTTTGTAATGAAGTCCACTGTGCAGACTTTAAACTCAGAACTTCAGAGAACTTCTACAGTGCCAACAAAAGAAAACAAAACATAGTAGGTGTGAAAAAGAATGATGGAAATAAACTTGTTTCTTGCGAGGCACAAACCTCATTTTTTATTTCCAAAAAACCTAAAAAAACTGTTTTACTCCTGACGAAAAGTTTGTTGTTGAAAAGATCAATGTCAAATCTGGGCAGTATAATGGCTACAAGATAACTGGGAGGAAGGAACTTGAGGAAGCCCTCCTAAATCCCAACAACTGGCCGGAAGGTACTGCAGTTAAAAGGTTTACTTTTTTCGCTCTAACCAGCCTCGAAATAGCAACCAACTTTTATCCAGTGGAAGACTGTATTGATTCTAAATGTCTAAAAATATTCTATTATGCTTCTATTCACTCTGTGCTATCCTATGGTTTGCTAGCGTGGGGCTCAACTCACATCACAAGAGTCCTTATTTCTCAAAAAAGAATTCTGCGTTCAATGTATAAGCTTCCATTTATAGCCTCTTGCCGTCCAGGGCATTCTCACAGTCATAAATATGAAAAAGATGATCAAGGATGGCAGGTGCAAAGGTCAAGAAGGCAACAGAGATATCCCAAATTGCCTCGCCCATCTCCAGTAAAGGGCAGTTGGACTGAGTTCAATTTAAGTGTGGCAAAACTGAATTCATTTTTCTTCCTATCTGGGCTAGCAGTGGAAACGACAGAGGAACAAGTCAGGAGGTATGTGGAGGGCAAAATCAATGAAACATGTCACTGTGAAAAAATGATAACAAGGAAGAGCCGGTACAAAAGTAGTTTCAAGATTGAAGTGCCCACCACATAATAATGTCGCCAGAAATATGGGGACCTGGAGTCTCTGTAAACCATTTTCTGCACCTACGACGACTCTCTGTTCACAGAGATAAATTAAAACAGCAAATATTTCACCAAAATATTCAATGTCTAAAGAATAAGGTACCAGAGCTGGAGGTGTTACTGACTGAGAAGGCTGACAATGGTTCAGTGCTTGATGTGGTGTGTGTCACCGTGCATTGGTTTGAACACAATGAAGAGATAGCCATGAAGATAGAATCCTACAAGACAACATCAGTATACTGCAGAAGATCCAGACAACATGGAAGTGCCAGTATTTTTGTACATGAAAACTGTGTGATAGATTATGAAGAAGAGATAGTGATTGTTAGTATGAGTGTTGAGAGTATCATGGAGTGTTTCTCGATCGTAAGTAGGCAACATAAAATCTTGATTGTATGTATGTACCGTCCACCACAGGCATGCTTGGATCAGTTTTATCGGTTTCTTGATTTGCTTTCTAACCTTTTAATCTATATTTTAAATAAATACCCCAAATATAAAACAATAATCTGTGGGGACTTCAATATTGATCTTTTAGAAAGCTCATTCAGAGCAAAGCTATTTACTGACCTCTTACTTGCAAATAACTTTCATCAGACCATATTTCTGCCAACTCGTATTACTAGTCACTCAGAAACACTGATTCATAATATTTTTATTAATTTCATGGAAATGGGTGCTGCTCATGCAGAGATTGTTCACACATCTCTGTCTGATTATGAGCGGCACAGGATCAGCATGGAAGTCAACAACAGCGAGCCCAAAAAGGTGGGAAGGATTTTTTCAGGTGCAAAGCTTAACCAACTTAGGGCAGAACTATCTGAGGCAAGTTTTGACCATATTTTTAGTTACACAGATGCAAACAAATCATATAATGAATTTATCAACATCTACACTCGACTTATGGAGGTTGAATTTTCAAAAAAACCTTTAAGCCAATCAAAAAAAGGTCGCACTTGGATAACATAGGGAATCAAAAAATCTTCAAATACTAAGAGAGTCTTATATGAGGAAATGAGAAAAGGTAAAGTACCACCTCAGCAGTACAAGATGTATGCGAAAATATTGTTACGGCTAGCCTATACAACCATCCGAACGTTTTTGTGCCACCCTATAAAACTAGCCGCCGCCGTGCCGCTCGCTTCCCTGTCTGTATGACTCATCGCCCGGCCGGTCGCGAAGTTTCAGGATCGCTGGAATTGTCTCGATGGCCTCGTCGAGATCATATAGAGTGGCGTCGGAATACTTCCCGAATATTCGTGATAGATTTAAGATTATATATAAGCAGACCTAAGGCGAATGTTAGTCAGTCGGTTAGTCAGTGCAGTTCAGTTAATCATTGAGTGTTGAATAGATATTAGTGGTGGATTCCGAATCTTGCGGGCCAAGCGTTCGGACTGATAAAGGAACTCAGCAAAAAGCTTCCTTACGGGTTTTTAACCGAATTCTCGGGCTGGTTCTGTGAACGACAAATTCCTAGTAAATAATTATATTTAATTTTAGTAAATATTGCCTGTGCTCCTTTTACAGAGAGGCAAATAGGGTCGTTGCACCACTGTTTTTTTTTAGTTTTCCGGGGCGGAACTCGGAATTGTCCATGTAAAAATGTCAGATGACGATATGTCAGTCATATCGGTCGACTCGGACTCGGGCAATTCTATGAATGAGTCACGTACGCAATTATACATCTCAAAATTGAGAAAATACCCGAAGTGCAACCTGTGTATCGGAATGATACCGCTGCTAACGAGTGCAAACACGGGCTCCAGGCTCGATTACAAAACGGCAATCGACACAGTAAAAACACATTTTACTAGGGACCATAAAGCAATATTCAAAAGGCCTGCATCGGTCAAACCTAGAATAGACTGCGGTAATACCAAACCCCCTATCAAGGATAATGCAAAGCCAACGGGCTCTGAAACGTCCCCAAATTGCAAGAAGCAAAAGTTAGGGAACGTATCGCACGGCGAACCGCAGAAAGAAATCGGTCAAAAAACTGGAAACCAAATAACCGAAACAGAAAAAACGCTCGACAACAACACCGAGATGGATGTTGCGCAGTTTCAATCTGCGCATCTTCTAGCAGACGAACCCGGCAATATACCGTTTAAGACCCCTTACAAAACCATCCCATTCAAAAAAGGGATACGTATGGTTCAGGTAGACATGGGGGACGAACCTGTACCCACCAAGAACAGGTTTGAGCCACTAACTGACTCAGAAATTGACGAGAACGACGACAGAAGCAGCGTCGACAGAAGAAGACGAAGAGTACCCCAGCAAAGAACCCTAAAAATACCCCTAAGACCCCGCAGCAGAAGAAACCGACCCAACTCCCTCCAATCGTTATTAAAGGTGGTGCTCAAGATCACAGAGTGATAAAGCAAACCCTAAGCGACATGCATGTAGTGGATTATAACCTGAAGTACACCCGTAACTCAGTTATAATCTACTGCACACAACTCAAAGATTGGTCGAATTTGAAAAGGTTATTCGAACGGGAAAGCGTCGAATTCCATTCATATGCTGAAGCCAGCCAGAAAACACATGCCTTTGTGTTGAGAGGTCTAGACGGCGGCTTCAGCACGGAGGAAATCCGCAATTTACTTGCTGAGGAACATGGACTAACAGTAAGAGCGGCTTATGAAATGAAGAAGACGCGAGTACCTCTCTATTTAGTCGTACTAGACGCCACCATAACACTGCGTCGGCTAAACCAAGAGTGCAGACTTCTTTCCCACGTCAGGATTTCATGGGAAAACCGCAGGGCGACAAAGACGGTCATGCAGTGCAAAAGGTGTCAGGGGCACGGGCACTCCATGACCTATTGTCAGAGAAAATGGGCCTGCTCGAAGTGTGCAGGGCCTCACCAAATTACGGAGTGTACAAGCAATAACATTAAATGTGCCAACTGCTTCGGAGATCACAGGGCGATAAGTGTATTATGATCTTCAAAATGCAACAAAGTCAACCCGCCAACCCGAAAGCAAAGCAGGAATATAAGCCCGCACCACCCCCCGCAAACCCAGCCTGGCAAGGGGCTAGAGAATCCGACGCGACAAACGACGCTACTAGGCAGTACAATCAACAGTTCCCAGCACTGCAAAAAAGAGGACAAACACAGAAAAACATGCCAAGGAATAACCAGGTTAGTCAAAATCACGGTCAAGCCAATGTAAATGATAATGTAAATAATAACCCTCAATCAAAACCTCAATTAGCAAACCCTAATAATATATTAAACAATGTAAATAGTTTGAATAACCTGCATAATGCCGTTAACCGTATAAATAGCTTAGTAAACTTCAACGAATTATTGCGCGCCTTAACTGATTACGCCAATATATTAGAATCCTGTCAAGGCAATAAATTCGAGGTATTACAAGCCTCAATGAAGTTTTTCACAAAAGACTTCAATGGTTATAATATATAGATAATACGATGCCCATTAACGTTCTCTCGTGGAACTGCAGACAGGTCCTGCGTTTTGATAGGCCTGATCGACGCGGAGGAGGCGTGGCCTGTCTGATTCACAGGTCAGTCCTTTACAAGCAGGTCGTAGGCCTGAGGTCCGTCATTGAGCACGTAGCTCTCGAGCTTGAGGGTGGCCTACGGATTGTCGGCGCTTACTCTCCTCCGGGTCTCCGCCTCCAGGAAGAAGATATTCTTGCTCTGCTGCCTGCTGGCAGGAAGACGCTACTGATTGGCAATTTAAACGCGACGCACGTTAATTGGCGTGGTTCTTCCAACAGGAGCGGACGCTTGTTATACAGGTTAGTGGAGCAGAATATTGACCTTGCCTATCATCAAACTCCCAATCCTACACATTATCCCAGTAACCGATTCAACCCGTTGTTCCTGGATATTGCTATTTCTCGAGGAATAACTAACGCTTCTGAGCTCATAGAGCTGAACGAGCTCAATTCGGATCACCTCCCAATCAAGATTAGCCTACGTTCTAGGTTACAAGTAGCGCAGGAAGTAGTCCTGTGATATAGAAATCTTGATTGGAAGGAGTTTCGAGTGAGGCTTAGCCAAGCAACAGTTGTTCCAAGACAAATAGACTCTATCCCAGAACTTGAGAGCGAGGTGCAAGCTCTAGTCACAAACATCCAGCGCGTCAGAGACGCAATTTGTCCTACTGTCAGTAAACGTTCGTTTACTGACACACTTCCAGATCATATAACAACCCTCATCACATCCCGTAACCGTATTCGGCGTAGGTGGCAACAAGCGAGGGTCGCCATAGACCGTGAACGTTTCATAGCAATGACCGGGGAGATAAAGGCACTCATTGCAGCCTACAGGAATGAGAAGTGGATGGAATACGTTAACACTATCAACCGTCATGATGGCTCGCTATGGAAGCTCGCCAGGCGCGTTCGCGGAGGCCCCGCCGAATTTCCTGGAATACTGCATCAAGGCGATGTAATAACGGATAACGTCGGGAAAGCGGACGCCTTCGCAGACTACCTGGAGGGCGTCTTTAGCGAGACACCAAACACTACTCCATTCCATGATACTGTAGATGCTGCAGTGGAAAACTTCATCTCCACAAAGTATCCTATCGCCCCGGAAGTGCTAAGCAAACTACTAATAACTCCGCTGGACATCAAGAGAGTTCTTGCCCGCCTACCCGGAAACAAAGCCCCCGGTCCTGACGGCATTCCGTATATTCTGCTTAAGAATATGCCGAATAAAGCCGTCATCCACTTTATGCACATTATAAATGCTATTTTACGCCTCCAACATTTTCCGCTCCCCTGGAAGAAAGCGGTGATAATACTGTTTCCTAAACCGGGCAAAGATGCGAGACTAACAGCCTCGTATCGCCCCATATCTCTCCTAGACACGTTGGGCAAAGTAGCCAAGAAACTCGTAATGTCGAGAATTAACAATGTTGTTGAGAGTCGGAGGATTCTGTCACATGAGCAGTTCGGCTTTCGCCGCGGTCACAGCACTACTATGCTCGCGGCGAAAGTCGCGCAAGATACGCTCAACGGCTTTAACGAGAGCAAGGCAACGGCATTGTTACTTCTCGACATAGAGAAAGCAGTCGACAAGGTATGGCACAATGGGCTCATATACAAGCTTTTTGCTATTCATGGAATGCCACTTCATATAGCATCCCTCATTGCGTCGTACCTTGCGAATCGCTCATTCTCGGTTCGTGTCCACAATAGCACATCAGGGCGAAGGCGCATCAAGGCCGGCGTGCCCCAAGGAACAGTATTATCGCCGCAAATATTCAGTCATTTTATAGCTGACTTTCCATCTCATCCCTCAACTTCCTTTGCCCTGTATGCTGAGGACACTGTGATCTATTCACAATCGTCAGACATACAGGTCGCAAAGCATAATCTCCCTCAACATCTTAACCTTCTAGCTCCCTTTTATAGGGACTGGAAAATATCCTTGAATGCGGCGAAGACAGAACTAGGGATTTTGACACGTAAACGTAACGTCGACATGACGCCAACAGTAATTGGCAACGCGGCTATCACGCCAAAGGATCCAGTCAAATACCTAGGGATAGTCTTTGACCGCAAGCTCCTTTTTTCCAAGCACGTCGCGGCAATAAGGGCTAAGAACATAGCAACACAACAGAGTTTAAATCCTCTCATACGAACTAGATCTTACATGAGCCCGACTAACAAACTTACGATTTACAAAACAATCACTAGACCGACACTTCTGTACGGGGCGCCTGTCTGGTGCTCCGTAGCGAAGACCCACCTGAAACATATACAAACAATACAGAACAGATACCTGCGGGCTGCTTTCTCCCTGACACTATGGGATCGCGTCCGTGTCATAGACCTGCACAACATGGCGAGTATTGATTACATCGACCAGCACATCAACAAGCTTGCTTGCAAGTTTTACGATCACGGTATCAGGGGGTCAGAATTGACCGCAGGTATCGCCAACATACGCTACAACCAACCTCACCTACCTAAATACGGACCGTTATACAAACATACGGACCTGTTCTACCAAGAACTGAGACCACCATAAACGACTAACACACATTAAGCATACCATACGAAACATTAAGTATAAAAAAAAGACTAACATACATAACGTACGTACAATGAATAAGAGAACAAAGACTAACAGACATACAAACAGCAACAAACAACTCAGCAACCGACTGACATCACTTCTGCCGCAGCCACCAAACCGCGCGTGCTATCCCCCTCCTATGCAACCTCTACGTGTTCCGAGCGATTAACTATATGTTATCCCCAGCCCTAAGGGCACAAATGCGTACGTCGTGTATGAATATATGGGACGATATGCATACCGCAGCTGGCAATTATGCCAATCACCTGTATATATGTATATATTGTATATATTTGTATATATAAACGTTACATGTTTGTGCCGTCTTGTGTAAAGAAGAAGCAGGTTTTTTTTTTGCTCACTTTTTCCTGTGTTGTAAGGCTTGAGCCACCCTTAAATTAAACGCACACAGATCAATGCAGCCTCTAGGTAACGAACATACAGTGGCGTGCAGTGCCATTTAGGAGAGGGTAGGCAACATAATAGAAAATGATACAGAAGGAGTAAGCCCGCTGCAGGCGCCGCTGTAGGTAGAATTTTTTTTTAGGTGCCACGCCCATAAACGTCCATTTTGAGGCTCCAAAAAATGTAGGCATAAAGCCTTTTCAATTCGAGTTTCGTCAAAACTATGCAAAGAAAACGCGTTGCAAATGGTTAGTGGACTGGCCTTGTTTTTCTGAGACATTTGACACATTATTTACATCAATATACCCACGTTTACTCTACAATTTCCTTCTTCGCCAAAGAGTAAGCATAGCCAACAATACATTTTAAGTTTATGACGACACCTGCAGAGCCACTAATAATTGTCATGGATTTTTTTATTAAAATATCGAGGTTTTCTTTCTAACCAACAAAACTAACCCACAAAGAAAACAACAACCCCTTGTATAGGTACTAAACTAACTAAACTTTCAAAACTATAACTAAAAGCGCAGGGCGTCAAATCCCAATCTCACACAAGAATAGGGCACATAGAAAAGGAAACCTGAGGTTATTCTTATTTATGGCTGGCCAATGCCGGTGTTGTATTATCGGGTTTCAGTTTCTTGCAAAAAAATGCATGGCGTTATTAATACCCAGATATCGAAATATTAATAAATTGAGGGATGCCCCATGTACTGTAATTTTAAACATTATTAAATAATAAAGCTTTCTTAACCAAACCCTGTAATGATGTACCGGTAGTCGCTTTCAAACCCATTACTAAAACGCAAAAAAACAATAATAATATGATCCTTGGTAAAAAAGAATGTCTATCAAACCAAAATATTAATTAAAGAGAGCACATTTTGGCAACAGCACTTATCGTTGAGTCGCGTCGTCGGTCGGCCCGGCCCATCTTCGCATGCTTTGTCTCTTTTCTTTTTATGTAACGTTTCATTTGGCTGTCCTTTTTTAAGCACTGCTTTTCCCTTCCGTAGTAAATCCAGTATTGACGGTATGAATGCATGCCTTCGGTTTGTTATGGAATGCTTTTTAGCGGTTGCCGTCGGAGAATATTATTCCGTTTAATATAGGTAGCGTAATATGAGTGGTAGACTGTAATGTTTTTCTATAATATAATTAATATTTTAATTGGCGCTTAATATAAGCTTTTTAAATTTGGATTATATCTACTTATTAGTAAAATTATAATGTATATTATCGGGATTAAAATTAAATGAAAATATATGAAAAATGTCAAAACATCAGGGTAGGCAATGCATTTGTGCTTTCATTGTGTGCACGCCACTGCGAACATATCAACTTTGTTGAAGGGATACCCCAAGTAACAATACATTGCTTGTGTCTAACGCAATTCAGCGATAAAGCACACAATTTAAAGCGCTGCATTCAGCGCTTTCGATTCTGTTAGACGGCTTTTGAGTTGGAGCGGAGTGTCCGACCGACTGTCATAATTTATTTGTACTGTGTACAAACAGAACAAAATAATAATTGACCAATTTCTTGGTATGAACGATTTTATTTTGGAATTATTTACGAAAGATACATCTTCAGAGTTATATAACTCCGTAACTCATGAAGTATCTAATTTATCAAGCACTGCCGACCACAACGTAATTGGAATTTGCATGGAAATGGGCAAAACAACATCCATAAACCTTGAAAGCACAGGGAAGAACGTAAAACAGTTTTTTCACACTGGATCAGCTCTTGCCACCTTCCTCTTTTTTTGGCAGGTCAATTTTGCTTGCAGAATATTACAATCGAAAATAAAACAAACAACAAACCCGTATATAACCTACAATTCGGTAGCGCTGAAACGCTGTCGGCAGCATTCAGCGGAAATTATTTCGCTGGATTTTCTTGCAGCCGCTTTAAAAAGCGGCTGCATGCAGCCTAGGTGTCTAACGTCAAAATCATGCAGCGGCTTCAATGGCTGAATTGCGTTAGACACAGCCATTGACTTGATTGCTGACTAAACTAATCTTATAAGGGCCGACATCAGCCCATAAGTCGCTGGATGTTTAGTACGCGAGTGTATACGCGCAGTGAAAGTGCGTATCAAACCCGTGAAATGAGAACATCTAACACTTAACACGTAGAATAAGATTAGTATTAAGCACATTTATGTATCAATTATGCAATAAAGATTATTTTGATTTTGATTTGAGATATTAGTGGTAAAGTTATAAGACTAGTTTAGTGAGTTAAATTGTATACAGTGGTAGTGAATAAAGAGAGTATTAGTTGAAAATAGCAGAGTTGTAATTCTGTTAAGAACCCACGGGAAAAACGTAACAATATTTAAAAAGATTGTACAAAAGGCAAAGAAAGTGCACAAGCAAAAGATAATAGAAGAAAATGTAAACAGAGGTAAGACAGTCTGGAATATGGTAGGAAGTTTGACTAACAAAAAGCAAAAAAATGAATGCAATATCCTCCAACAACTGGGAGACAAAAACAGGACGGAATTGGAAATATTAAATGGCATAAACGAGCATTTTTAAATATATGCCCAGATCTCAGTTCAAACCAAGAAATGGCACTTTGCAAAGTAAAGACAATCAACAAGTCAATTTTCCTAAAGCCAACAAACATACTAAAAAACAAAAAATCGGGAGGACACGATGAAGTACCCATTGTATTGCTTAAAAACACAGCAGAAATTATAGCCCCAATACTTACATACATAGTAAACCTCTCCCTCTCGAGTGGTATATTCCCAGAAGCATTAAAAGTTGCACAGGTCAAACCAATCTACAAAAAAGGTGAAAAGGGAGATGTGAGCAACTACAGACCAATAGTTTTATTAAGCAACATAATAAACAGCAGGATGGTGGAGTTTTTTGATATGGAGAGCGTCCTTTCAAACTACCAAAATGGATTTCGATCAAAAAAATCAACAACTCGAGCAATCTATCAAACTCTGGACGAAGTATAAAAAATGTGAAATATAACAAAACTCAACCTCTTGCTATGCTCCTGAATCTATCAAAAGCTTTTGATAGTGTCGAACACAAAGTGTTGCTGGCCAAGCTTGAGAGATGTGGTATCAGAGGAGTTGCCCTCAAACTTCTTGACAGCTATCGTCAAAACAGGAAGCAATGTGTAATAGAGAGAGAGATTGAGAATGGTAATGATCAGAAATCGGACCTAAGAACGGTAAAAAAGGGGTACCACAGGGGTCAATCCTCGGACCGCTGCTCTATTTATTATATACAAATAAACAGCCAAAAGTAGCAGTTTGTAGATGATACAACTATTATCGCCAATACAAATAAAAATGAGGATCCAACAGAGGAAGTTTATAATGCAATGCAAACTCTGGAGGAGTGGTTTGTAGCCAACAATCTAACACTTAATGTTAACAAGACCCAACTACTGGAATTTGGCTTCCAGCAAGTAGAAACGGGAAACACATTTGAGAGAGATAAAAGGCTGATTACTGCTGCCAAGTCAGCCTCCTTTCTGGGTGTGCAACTAGACTACAGGTTGGACTGGACGGACCATATAGATAATCTTGCAAAAGCTACTGCCCGATATTCCTATTTACTAAAGGTGATAGCAGCCAACATTTCAGCACAGTCAGCTATAGAGGTTTATCATGCATATGTACATTCAAGAATAAGGTATGGCATAATTTTTTGGGGAGGTAGTAGTGACATCAATAGGATAGCAGTCCTTCAAAAGAAATGTATAAGAAGCATTTTCAACATGAAACAAACTGAGAGCTGCAGGGAGCTATTCATGGAGCTGGGTATCCTCACTATGACTGGTACCTATATTTATGAATCTGCTACATTTATCAAAACAAATCCTGATCTTTTTACGGATTTAACTAGGAATCATGAATATAACACAAGGCAGAAGGATGATCTCTTAGAAAACAAAACAAACTTTTCCTATTTGCAGAAAAATGTCCATTTTTCAATAGTAAAAATATTCAATAAGTTGCTCCTTACATTAAGATACAAACCCTTATTAACATTTAAAAGCCAACTAAAACAGTTGCTTATTGCTAAGGCCTACTATTCGATACTTCAGTGATGGGCTCTTGTGTGTCGGATAATGATCTCTGTGTATATAATATATTTAATATTTGTATTTATATCTATCTTTTATTTTATTTTAATTTAATTGTGTAAAAGTACTAGTGGGCTGTAAATACAACACTGTTTTACTATTATTTCATTATTTCATTGTGCAATTTACTGCTCTTATTTGATTGTCAAATCGTACATAATAATTTTATTAGGTACTCTTTTATTTTTGTGTGAATTTTATTGTATCTTATGGTGTATTGTATCTTATGGTGTACTTTATATGGTTGTATAGTTATTAGTTATTGTATTTGATTTAGAATGATGACATGTGTCAGAGCCCAATGCGTTGTTTAAATTTGTGTAACAACATAACGTATTTTTAGATAATAGAAATAGGTTCAGGTCCGCAGGTAGAAATACTAAATTTGTCATAAAAAAATATCTTATTATAATAATGTTAATGTCAGTAAAATTCAATAACAAGTAATCAGTTTTTTGGTAGTTCTTTGGTCGTGCTCGAGAGTTTCTGTATCCGAAGATTGCAGGTTGGATTTTTGGAAATTAGATTTGTACTTTGACTGTGCCGTATTTGTGGTATAACCCCTGCAGGATCACAACAGAGAGTAAAGGTAACATTTGGTGTTTTCCTTAATACACCTTTATTACCAAGGAGTCGAGGCCCCTTTAGGCGGGTAGTTTTCTAGGGCGCGACATAAATAGTGGCGACCGTGACAGGACAGTAGTTGTGTCGTTATCTTATCGCCGTTTTGAACGTGTGTGGTTTTGAACCGGGTGGTCATACAGATTAAGCATGGAAGAATCCAAAAAGCCGAAAGGTGTTGCGTTCATTGCTTACAAAAAATGCCAAAGAGTTGGAGAAAGTGTTCACGAACAGGAGAGAACCAGAAGACATTAAGGTATGCTGGAACTTGTTGGATGACAAATCAACGAAGTTAAACATTCTGGATGAACAAATATACAACATGATGCTAAAGGAAGCCAGTGAGGATGAATTGTTAGCGGAGATGGAGACGAACGAGACATATAAAAAAAGGTATGTGACCCTTAATCACCAACTAAATTCATGGATGGAGAGCAATGATGTAAATAGGTCTGAGCAGGCATCTGAGAGCCATTACAGTAGTTACAGCACAAGAGGTAAGAGAAAATTTTAATTACCTGCCATAGAATTTAAAACTTTCGACGGTAACCTAAAAAATTGGCTGCCATTCTGGACCCAGTTTAGTAAAATTCATATGGATCCAGATATTGATATAAATGATAAAATTGAGTATTTGGTGCAAGCCACAGTACCTGGTAGTCGTGCTAAAAATCTAGTCGAAAGTTTTCCTCGTATTGGCAAGAATTATAACGACATAATTGATTGTTTAACTTCACGTTTTGATCGCGAAGAGCTTCAAATTGAGGTATATGTTCGTGAGCTGTTAAAAATCATTATAAATAATGCTGTGTCTAATGGTAAAGTCAATTTGGTTTCGTTATATGACAGTAGTGAAACACAACTACGTGCTCTAGATACTTTAGGGGTCAAATCCACTGACTGTGCCGCCATGTTGTTTCCTCTACTCGAATCTTGTTTGCCAGAAAATGTATTAAGGGTCTGGCAACGTTCTCCTTTAGCACTGCCTATGTAAATAAAAGTTCACAGGATAATGTCGGCACCATCGAGGAGTCTTCTGAGAGCAAATTAAATAATCTTTTGCAGTTCATACGCCATGAAGTTGACAATGAACAAAGGATCTTACTTGCTACAGAGAGTTTTGGTTTACATGTAAATAAGCATTCAAGTTCTTTTCGTTCAGGTAGTCATGACAAGGTGGGAGCAAAAAAGAAGACTACAAGTTGCTCGGAGCAGGAAGTCCCTACTGCCACCGGTTTGGTTAATATTAAACAATCTTCTAATTTCTCAAAATGTATTTTTTGTGATAATAATCATGATAGCACCAGCTGTTTCAAAGCACAGAATTTATCACCAGAAAAGAGGCAGCAAATTGTGACGGCAAAGAGGGCTTACTTTCGTTGCTTGAAGCTTGGGCATCGAAGTCGTAAATGTAGAGCTCGGGTAAGATGTATAGTGTGTGGCAAAAATCATGTAGTTTTAATGTGTCCTAGTTTGCCTGTAGAAAAGGTAGAAGTAATAAAAAAGGCTGCTCAGGATTCTGGGGAAACGCTTTCATGCACAAACGGTACTTCTAGCTATGTGTTTCTCCAAACGCTGAAAGTAACTATACCTGGTGTCAATGGATGCCGCTCCATTCGAGCTTTGATAGACACAGGGTCCCAAAATACTTATATTTTAAATAGCACTGCCCAGGTGCTAGGTTATCAGACCAAACGTCAGACCACAATAGAGCATTATTTATTTGGGGGAACTACTTCTCAACTAGTTCATGACTTATTTGATGTCAAATTGAGTTTGGATAAATACCGTTGTACTAGTGAGGCTTTATCACAACTCGTCATTTGCTTTGATGTTCCTCCAGTTTTTAAAGTTTCTTAGATGGAGGAATTAAAAGAACCTAACGTTGTGCTTAGTGACTGTCATGATGCAGCCCCGATAGAGATGTTAATTGGTGCTGATGTTGCAGGGAAATTGTATACTGGACGCAGGCATGTTTTGAAATGTGGATTGGTTGCCATAGAAACATTGTTGGGATGGACCCTAATGGGCAGAATATCGCTGGATACCCCTCAGAAGAAGGCAATAACTGCCATTTCCTTGTTTCTTAATGATGCATCACTTTCACAGTTATGGCGGCTGAACATTTTAGGTATAACAGATCCAGCTGAGCAAAAATTACGTGACCAGTTGGCGTTCGAGGCAAAGGATTTTTTTTGGAGACGATGACTAGAAAAGAAAATGGGCGTTATGAAGTCAGATTACCTTGGATGGAAGGACATCCCCCGCTGCCTTCAAAGTACAGTGTGGCAAAAAAAACGTTTATCAGGTGTTATAAAAAAACTGGAGGGTAATAATTTATTTGATGCTTACAGTAAAGTATTTAGTGATTGGGAAGATGATCAAATCATTGAACATGTTCCATTTCAGAATAGTAATAGAGAAACACATTATTTACCCCATCGACCAGTTATAAAAGAGAACAGTACAACCCGAATTAGATCGGTTTTTGACGCCTCAGCTAGAGAAAAAGAAGCACCCTCGTTGAACCAATGCCTGGAGAAGGGAGTCAATTTAATTGAACTAATCCCCACCATTCTGTTTAGATTTCGCAAAAACAAATTAGGAGTGGTTGCAGATATACGCAAAACCTTTCTCCAGATTAGCATCCATGAGACAGACAGGGATTTTCTGCGCTTTCTTTGGATTAACTCTAGTAACCAGGAGAAGATTTACCGTCATAGCAGAGTCGTTTTTGGAATAAACAGCAGTCCTTTTCTGTTGACAGTCTACCAACATCATCTTTATAAGGCTTTGGAAAACTGTCAAAGAAATGGACCTTATAATAGAGAGAACTTACTGAGACTATCAAAGAGCTTTTACGTCGATAACTGTGTGACAAGTGTTCAAGACGAAGATATGTTAAAAGGTTTTATCCAGGATTCAACTATGGTGATGGCAGAAGCCAAATTCGATCTTCGAAGGTGGGAGTTTTCACATCAAGTTAAGACCTGTGAAATACTTCAAACTACTGCTTTGCTGGGATTGATCTGGAACACTGAAACTGACATGATAGGTATTAGTCCAGAATGTTTAAAGGATCTAGATCAATTAATGGCTGAACCTATTACTAAGAGGAAAATGTTATCGTTAGCACAAAGGATATTTGACCCAATTGGTTTTACAAGTCCTACAACTTTAAGCCCAAAGTTGTTGTTACAGAAAACTTGGGAAAAGAAGCCACCTTGGGATGCCCCGGTGGATAATGAGATTCAACAAGTTTTCTATGGATGGATCCAAGATCTGAAGTTTTTACTGGATATAAAAATACCTAGATGGATATTTGCAGGTATAAATGAATCAGAGCACTTAAGCCTTCACACTTTTGTTGATGCGAGTCAGCACGCTTATGCAGCCGTTGTATTTTTAAGAAGCATGCGTGATAATCAAATTTCTGTACACCTGGTGGCTGCAAAAAGTCGAGTTGCACCGATTCGCACGTTGACCATTCCGAGATTAGAATTGATGGCTGCTCTGATTGGTTCCAGGTTGTGTACCTCGGTGAAAGAGGGTTTAGAAGTAGAGGTCGATTGTTTCTTTTGGTTTGACTCATCCACTGTGCTGTCCTGGATTACGGGAAGCGAAGTCTGGAAGTCCTTTGTATATAATCGCGTTTCAGAAATAAGGAAATATACATCTGTTAACAAATGAAGCCATCTACCGGGAGCAATGAATTCAGCTGACCTACCATCACGGGGATGTTGGGCCAATCAGCTTTTGCAATTAAAATGGTGGGAGGGACTTGCATGGTTATATCAAGACTCAGATCATTGGCCTCAAGAAGACATTACTTATAATGAGGAGGAAATTAACCTTGAAAAGAAGGGGAAGTTAGTGACGTCATTGCTCAGTACCGATACTACGAGCATGTCTTCTGAAAATTGGCATTTAAATTACTCCTCCAAGTATATAAAAGGTCTACGCATGATTGCATGGATGTTAAGATTTTTACATAACACGTAACCCACAGAATAAGTATAGGGGAAAACTTGGAATGAACGAGATAAATAAGGCTGAAGTTTTTACTTTGAAGCTAGTGCAAAAAGAAAGCTTCCAAGGAAAAGAAGACAAGAAATTTGCGACGTTAAATACATTCACGGATCAGGATGGGATCATTCGTCTGAAGACAAGAATAAGTTCCAGAGACGATGACGAGCATTTTCGATTCCCAGCTTTGTTGCCTGCAAAACACCCAATAGTGACGAACCTTATTTTTGACACTCATGAGAAAAACTGTCATGTTGGGATTCAAGCACTTATCTGCATTTTGCGCGAAACCTTTTGGATTTTAGGGGGAAGGCGCGCCATCAAGTCTGTAATATCCAGGTGTACAGTGTGTAAGAGATACAGTAAGGATAACTTGGCGATTTAACCCCCCTACAGCATCTTGGTGGGGTGGGTTCTTGGAACGTTTGGTTGGTGTAATGAAGCAACTCCTTCGCAAGACTGTTGGACGCACCTGCTTGAATTATGAGGAGTTGGTTACCGTTTTGTGCGACTGTGACCATTGATTTATGTGCCTACAGATTCTGCAGAACTAGAACCTCTCAGTCCCAGGTTGTTTCTTCAAGAAAGACCTGAAAACAGCGTAGCTGATTTGGATTCAGTAGATGGTGAAACGCTGTGTCGGCGGATTACTCATATGAAGAAGTTGCGGGAAGAATTAAGAAATAGGTTCCGTATCGAATATTTGGGACAGCTGAAGTCTTTTCAAAATGGGACGCCCGTACGAGAAATAAAGTTGGGAGAGATAGTTTTAATAGGCAACGACATCCAGAAACGTTTGGATTGGCCTTTAGTAAGAATATCGGAACTTATAATGGGAAGGGATAATCAAGTGCGTTTGGTGAAGCTGATTACCTCCAAGGGTCTGTTGCTAAGACCGATACAACGGTTGTTCCCACTAGAATGTATTCATGCAGAAGAGGATGTCCCTGCTAGGATTCCTGACCTTCCAGCCAACGAAGTACCCGCGAAGCTTCTGCAAGAAATACCTGAAGATGAAGACCCCAACGAAGACTCCATTGATCGTTTTAAAGTGCAAAAGTCAAAAGACAATTCGGTACCTGAATCGGGTAGTGCGGGAGTGCAAACCAAAAGCAGAGTACCCGTTCCGTTTAACAGTGTTGGAGTAAGTGGGGTCACTCGTAGTGGACGAGCCACCAAGAAGCCGAGACGTTTTCTAGAATAAGTAAACTTTGTATGTTAAATGTAGAAATTGCTAATTGCATTTATATGTTAATATTTTGTCTTGTTCTTAAAATTTAATGTCTCTTAACAAATGGGTAGTTGTGAGACACCCGGTTAGATGCTGAAAGTGTCTCAGGTGGGAGGATGTCAGAGCCCAATGCGTTGTTTAAATTTGTGTAACATAACGTATTTTTAGATAATAGAAATAAGTTCTGATCCGCAGGTAGAAATACTAGATTTGTCATAAAAAAATGTCTTATTATAATAATGTTAATGTCAGTACAATTCAATAACAAGTAATCAGTTTTTTGGTAGTTTTTTGGCCGTGCTGGAGAGTTTCTGTATCCGAAGATTGCAGGTTGGATGTTTGGAAATTAGATTTGTACTTTGACTGTGCCGTATTTGTGGTATAACCCCTACAGGACCACACCAGAGAGTAAAGGTGACATTTGGTGTTTTCCTTAATACACCTTTATTCCCAAGGAGTCGAGGCCCCTTTAGACGGGTAGTTTTCTGGGGCGCGACAACATGTTTCACGCCGTAAGGTAAAGACATTATATGTTTGTCAGGAAACAAATAAAGATTTTTGATTTGATTTGATTTGATTGATATGTACAAATTTCATTGTTCATGTTACATCTTTAAAAATAAAAATAATTTCTTAAGGTTTGGTGATGTTAACAGCTATCAAACCAGAAACTCTCATCGATTATATATTCCACCTGCACGGCTTACGCAAGTTCAGGAGGGCCCTGAAATATCATCATTAAAAATATTTCATTTCTTACCAGAATCTGTAAAATCCTCTGCAAATATTAGATCTTTTAGAAAAAATTTAAAAATCTTGTTAACTAATAATCCTTTTTATTCCCTGCAAGAGTTTTATGATGCGGATATTATATTCCCTACATGTCCTGTTTTAATTTGGTAATGTTTCACATCACATCTTGTTTAATGTAATTATTGTATGTATTTTGTTCCATTTAGTTTTTATGTAACCCCATTGTCCAGTATTATTTGTATTTACCTCAATATTCACTTATTTTATCCAGACTTTTTTTGTATACCTACTTATAGTGTTAGCATTTAGTTAATTAGGTCTGTTTTTTTTTAATGTGCTTACGATTTTTATATGACAATTCCTATACATGTAATATGTCTATATTGGGAATAAATGAAATAAATAAATAAATATTCAGTATTACGGGAGGTAACAACAAAAAAAAAGCGTTGTTCGATTAATTTCTGTAATAGCAGACCCAAAACATGGGTTGTGACATATTCCCATAGCAAAATCGTACAAAACAAGCAAAAGTTCAAAGGTTCGTGCTGTTTTATAATAAAGCGGCATTATTTGCTCATTACTCATTGCCAGTACCATGTAGGTATGTATCTATTAAGTCAATCAAATAATTGCTTGGAACTTTCGCTGCGTTAAGTATCTACATGGCATTTAGGCAAATATGCTGTCATCAATTATTTTATAATTCGTTGATTTTTGATGTTAACGTCAATATGTAGATGTACCAGGTGGCTCAAATCACTATATTTTGTAGTACTTATATCAACTGGGTGGTATGAAAGTATAATTTTAGAACTATCAGTTCGTATCTGGAGTGAACACACTTTTTTTTATTTCAAATAGAAATTGGTGGTACTGTGTCAACAATTACCATCGCCACGATATTATATCTATGCAGTACCGGAACAAAGGGTGTTTAATGAAAATGTCATTTCTTTTGGATCTTCCCTGGTAAAAGAAAATATTTGTGGAAAAGTGTGCCATGAATTTTTATCGCACATCAATGACAGACGATTGAGCTATCAACCTATTTGACATCAGAATACATACCATAGCGATGCATCATCATCAATCATTCTTGAATGCATTTTACGTTAAGACCGACCAAACTGAGCCGCTGTCAAAAATGTTTTTCTCAACAAGAACTAGGACAACGAAGATTTTGATCAATTACTCAAAAATTGAAAATTTTGGAAATATACGTCATTATTCAAATTTCTCGCAATGATTATTAAAATCAACATGAAATTGCCTATCAACCTGATAAGTGTCAAAATATTTTCAGATGGTTACCTATTTTTACGATAGAATGAAACCAAATGGATTTTGGTCAATCGCTAAAAAATCATTGATTTTGAAATATGCGACATTATTCAAATTTCTCGCAAGGATTATTGAACTCTACTTAAAATTACCTCCCAACTTAGTAAGTATCCAAATATTTCCATATAATTATCTATTTTACAATTTTACGGCAATTTTTGAGCAGTTTATTTCGAACATATCCGTAATAGAACGTTGCCATGGTAACCGCTATAAGGCAATGTTCAAATAAGCTGAAGAAAATTTGAAGGGTCCGATATGAATTATTTTTTCATCATTGGATTCTTAATGCAATATATAATAATAATAATAATAATAATAATAATAATAATAATAATAATAATCAACAGACACATTCCGAAATTGCAAGCAGTCAGGATACAACAGAAGAAGCGGCAACTACTGCTAGTGTCTCTCAGATAGTTAACCCAATTGAATCTGAGACCACGAGTTCGTATGAAATGGACACGAGAAATGAATCTCTTCATAGTGCGAACCTACTATCAAGTGACAAAACTCGAGATGGAGATGATAGCTTACAGAGAGAGGCTTTTACGTAGCAATATCCAGATGTACAGGCATCACAACAGAGAATAGCAGATCAGAGAAGAACGATTGTGAATAATGGGCTAATATCAAACGAAATATTGGATCAAATAAGAACAGAAATCCGGACCTTATTTGGAACAAAATAAGGAACCACAAGAACCAGAGGAGGAAGAAGGAAAACAAGTCGAGAATACGGAGACCGAAAATATCGCAGAACCAACTGAAGATCAAGAGAGTGATGAAAACCAGATAAGTGAGATCGAGAAAAACTTGGAGGAAGTTCCAGAGCAGCAAAATGGCTTCAGAAAGAACAAGTCAACGATGACTGCAATCTATCAGGCTATTAAAAAGATCACAGAGGCACTTAGCAACAAAAAAATAATCACATCACTTTGTTTGGATCTGTCTAAGGCTTTTGACAGTGTTGATCATGAGGTTTTGTTGGGGAAAATGGACTTGTATGATGTGAGGGGCATTGCTTTGCAGCTTTTCAGGTCATATCTTACTTGCAGGAGACAGCGAGTAATTGAAAACAATAGGAATGATGGAGAACGAGTGATGTATGAGTGTCAGTTTGTGCGGTCAATTTTGGGACCTCTCCTCTACATTATATATACAAACGATCTGGTCAGGAGTGTTCAGAGTGATGTTGTGATGTTTGCTGATGACACCTCAGTGGTTTGTGGAGCTGGGAGTGAGGGGGGGGGGGGGATGCAGGGATGTCATCCTGAATTATCTTGATAAGTGTGTTTAAATCCTTAGAAAAGATAGCACGAAACACTGAAAGATTTTGCTAAAATTACTCACGTGAGTAAGAATGGGTAAATTGCTAAAGCTAGGTACACAAAGTCAGTAACTTTATATGTTTGGTTGGGTTATTTAGAATAATAAGCTGGCTTTACTCATTTAATCGTCCATCTCCAATTTTTAGTTTTGACGCACAAATAACCTATTTTGACGTTTCAAAATGTGTCACACTTAGGGTGTCAAATAAATGACGTCACTGCATATCCGAAAAAAATCTACTTTATCGTACTTTTAATTTTTTTCGTAAATCGCCATTATTTAAAAAACCAAATTAAATATGGCGCATATAAGTAAAATAGGAAAACATATACTAAGCCACTGCACTGGATTCTATGGAAAAAATCTATAAGAATACGTTTTAACTTCTTCGATAAATTGAAAGACAACTGAGATACGGGGGATGTCTCAAAAGTGATACTTCTCAATTCCACCCTGCATCTCAAAGACCAAAAGGGTGTTACAAAAATTCTGCTGGCGCCATCTTAAAATTTCACAAAAGAGTAGCGCACTGTTTCGTAAGATCGCAACCTTCTATCTATATAGTTTTAGGTAAAAAATTGTAGGCAATTTCAACTCAAAATCGTGGCCACGCTGGTTCGAGGCCAAGTTCCGAGACTCACCTTTTCGAAAATAGTCCTTAAAGAGCTCCAAGCATGCCATTATCCTGTTATCGCGCTCACAACACTGCTGCATCACCCACCGTCGCGGCGGGCGCGCGTTGCAGGACAAACGAATAACGGAAACAGTTGCACATCGCTTGGTCGGGCACCGCTACCGCAGGAAAACAACTGACTAACAACAACAACAACAATCGGCTGCGACGCCAAAACAACTGAACGCTGCGACGACGACGACAACGACGGCCTTCTTCTCGGACATACCTCTATGGTGGTAGGTATAGTGTTAAGTCTAGGTGCAGAACCAATATATGAAAGTGTGCGGATACAAGGCAATCGGTAGTCATTGACGGCGAAAGGTGGGTTAGTTAATTACGGTTTGGGAACCTCGAGCGACTTATTAGACTTAACAGTCGCAATTCGTTTAAAAGCTCTCAGTTGCATCGTTCACATAATTTATTTCCATATCAGAACATGGGGAAAAAGTCAAGACGTGGCAACGCCGCCAGTTATTCCGTGTGCGAATACACGCACCTTATGGTCCTGGATAGGGTTGATAAAGAGAAACTTTTTTTGAGATTT
>MU184231.1:133152-154314 GCA_016904865.1 Pissodes strobi
GTTAAAAAGCAAATTTGAAGCAGAATATGAATATGAGAAAAAAAATAAAGGGTCTAATAACGGAAATCAGTATTTAAAAAAAAATTTTTTATTGAAACAATTGCCAATATTAGGACATTATTCAACACTAAAAATATTAAAACAAAAGCAATCTGAAGTGTCACATTAATAACATCATAGAGCGGCCATTTTGATTTTTTTTAAAATGCCCCAGCAGCGCCATCTTTAACGCAAATGTCGATTTGTGACCCATCATTAAAAAGGAAATTTGAAGCAGAATATGAATATGTAAAAATATATACAGGGTGCTATATAAATAATACAATATTAGTATCGCTGTGTAACTTGCATTTATTGGATAATTTGAGTGAAGTTTCAACTGTCGAACGATAAATATTTAGGCATCACTTACATTAGTTTGTAGATACAAGGGCCGAGTTCCTGATCCCTAAAGTTACATAGCTGGTCCCTTAACACCTGTTCTACGTACGCCCCTGCTCCGATATCGTGGTACGCGCGTACTTTCGATTCGACAGTAATCGAACTTGGTAGGCCGGCTGCGCCCATTGGTGAACTTGAAATTATTATTGGCGGTACCACTGAGCTGTTACGGTTCCTTTATCAGTCTGTTATGACGGAACCGATTTTGGCCTGATGACGACGGTGACTCTTACTTTTCACGCGGACATGGCAGGAAGGAAGAATGAATAACGAGATGCGAAGACGAAGAATATATAATAAGGCTGCAACCGGTTGTTTATTATATCTTATTATTATGAATCCCCATGTGATTCCTTCAAAGCAAACTGTTTTGTCCTCTGCATAATAGGCAGAAGGCTGATTGCATTCCTCAATAGGCATTTATACGATCAATGGGGCGATAAAATAAAGAAAACTCTTTTAAACGAGTCCTAGTTTACGTAATTTCGTTAACCCAAACCCAAGTTATGAATATTTTTAAAAAAAGAAGTACCTATCATTACCATTATCTCGGTAATTATCGCAATAATTGGACGACCCTGTATATGCAGGATCTTATTTTCGATCAATCGACCATAGTATCGATTAGTTGAAGACTTTTATTGGTTAGTCAAGTGGCTTTTATGTGTATAACACCAACATTGTAAAGACAGGCCTTAAAAATATTCCAAAATACAGGGGTAAATTCAAAGGTTGTCGATTTTGAGAAGCATTTTACTGCAGGGTTAGATCTAAAAGTTATTGCAGCTTTATTTTTATCATTAAAACAGGCAATATTTTTGATTATATACAGAGTGATGAATTAAATCGGTCACCTAAGGGAAACTCTTTTATTATTAATTTTTCAGAAAATTTCACTCTCGATAAAAGTTATGGGATGAAGACAGTTTGACATAGATAATGATAAATTTGAGATATTGTATATAGGGTGCGCAAAATTTTGATAAGGTGCCTGTATAAAATCAAATTTTTTGGCAATCGACAACGTAGAGACAGCCAAATTAAAAAGCATAAAAATATGTAGAGAAAACTTTAATACGCTTTTCCCATACGAGCTGCTGTTTCTTAGAAAATTTAGTTTAAAAATGCAAAATATTCAGTTTTTTCCATCCTTTGGTGCTAAATTTCTTAGAAATTATATATGAAAAAGCTTATTCTAAAAATTGCTGATTTCTAAAATTTCTTATTTTATATAGGCACATTTTCATAAATTTTGCACACACTGTACACAATACCTCAGTTTTCACATTGCTTATGCTAGTTTCACTTTATGCAGTAACTTTAATCAAAAGTAAAGTTTTCTGAGAAATCAATAATAAAATAGTTTTCCATATGTTGAGAGGCTTGAAGAAATGTGTGCCTCTCAGAGCATCGTTTTGGATTGGTTGTTGCCACACATGCCCGAACTTCTGAGAGATGAAGCCGTCCTCTGGTTTCGAAATAACCGGGTCAACTGGAAAACATGGCGAGATTTTATCAAAGATTTTCGGACTTTCACTTTCCTTTGGACCACGCCGACAATCTAGAAGCCGAAATTAGCCGCCGCCTCAAAAATCCTAATGAAGCCAGCGGTCGATACGTAACCAACTTGAAAATTCTATAATCCTAGACATGGCGGCATTGGGCCTGATCAAGAATTGCGATGGTTATACCGGAACCTGCTGCGGGAATACAGAACTGAGAATGATGCTGCCTCCCACCTTTCGGCATTGGCCTAACTTCCACCCACTACTCTAACAAACCCAGTCTCAAGGGAATCCCGAACCAACTCCGCTTCACCAACCTCACCACTACGGGGATCCCTAGTACAGGAGCCCAATAGTGGTGCGGTAATCAGCGGAGAAAGAAGATTTCTTTTTTTAATCTTTATTGATCAATAAATTACAATATTAACTTAGTTTCTAAATGGCGCAATTAACAATTTAACTTAAAACTAAAAGACCCAATTATAATCCTAATTCCAGATGTAACAATAATTTATTTGCAGGATTGGATGAATCCTGCCCAGCATCAGTCTGATTGCTACTCTACTACAGTACATTACTTCGGTCAGTCACCTGTCCATGTCCTCCACCTCCAGTGCACTCTCCGCCCATTATGGTGCACCCTTAACTTTATTTCCCCCCAGGCCCCCACATTCACTCTCGCATTCTCCCTTGCCCTTATCCTTTCACCCAACATGCATTCATCTGGTATGTGCTCGGATTCATCCGTACCTATTCCACATTCACACATGCCATTAGTGACTTTGAGCCGGAATCTTAACACGTGTCCTTGCATGTTCCCATGGCCCGTCATTAGCTGTATCCCTTTAAGTGATGCATTTAATTTATCCCTCTCAACCTCCTTGCATACTGTGAAAAGGGATCTACCCTTTTGGCTTGATTCCCAGCGCCTCTGCCACTCTTCCAAAATTTTCTCATTCCTCTCTTTCCCCAACGCGGCTCCATTGAATAATCTTATTCCCTCCTCATTTTGCCATAGTATTCGACTCACTTGCCCTAACCTCGTTTGAACATGTGCCTCCTTCATCCCTCATGTTGTTCTACTAGCCCAACCTACCCGAACGATACCCCCTCACTCCTCATTTCTACCACCTTGCAGTGAATACTATTTACTGTCGCATGCCTGTTTCTTGCCCCTATGTTGCAAGGTCCACTACCATTTTGGAATCGGTAAGGAGAAGGAACCGGCCCTCCCCTTCTAAGGCCCTAATAACATTCAGCCCGTACACTACTGCGCCCAACTCCCCTTGAACAGCGCCTTGTATGTACTTGTTCGAGTCTACAGTGACCCTTGATCCAACCGCCCTCCCTTTGGAGCGCATTGCCCAATCCCATAACTCCTTGTCCTCCTCCCATGTCTACATACATATGGGACATATGTTCACTAGTGTCATCACTTTTTGTTGTTTCCAGCCTATCCCATACATACGTACTTTCACCCTCAGCTACCCCATTCAACCTCTTTTCCTCAATTACTCTTCCTCTCATCCCATGTCTGACCCTAGCAACTATGCCCAACACACCCACGGTCCTGTAAGACCTCACAATCATTAGCAAGAACATCCTTTGTGCTGCATCCAGTTATCATCTGGCCCTGGAGTCCTTGGCCCTTGCAACCTAAATCTCGCATCCATACGTTAATGCCGGCACCACTACCAACTCATATATGAGTTTGACCTTATTTTTATCTATTTTTCCCTTATTTCTGCATAAGACCCCAGCTCCGTGACTATTTCCACAGCTTCGTTACTATTTCCCCAGCTTTCTTCTTAACATTCTTTAAGTGCTCTATGAAGTTCAACTTTGTATTCAGTCTTATGCCCAAAAGGTTTACCCAGTAATCCATTAGCATGTAGGTAATACTTCCTCGTGCCTCAACAAACAAGCACTTTGTTTTCACCATATTCGCCAAGTGCTCTCCCACTTCTTATATATATCATTAACTGAGTTACCCGTTATCATCAGCTGCAGTTGGTCATCCGCAAATGCTTGTCCATACACACCCTCGCCAGCCGTTCTCATCATTCGCAACCACCCTTCCATGCACACTATCCAGAGGGTTGGCCCAAGACTGGATCCCTGGGGGCAACCCTTGTCAATCATTCTGCTCACATCACCACTACACATCTCCCTCTCATTCAAAAAGTCCCACAAAATCTCTCTCATTCTCCCTGGCATGGCTATCCTTTCCATCTCACGATCTACTTGGATCCAGCGTCACTATAAGTGAATGCTTCCTGTCCCCTTTCACTCTTTGCATCTCATTTATAGCTCTTTCAATCGCCTGGATACTGTCACTTCCGCCTCCAAATCCGTACTGTTCGTCGCTTATTTTCCCTGTTCTCTCATACCATTCTCTTACTCTCACATTCACCACCCTATCAAGCACTTTGCCCAATGCTGGTAGTAAGCTTATGGGTCTATATCCACCGTTTGCCTTAAGTATCCAGGTTATTCTGGCTTTTTTCCACTCTTTGGAAAAGAGCCTTGCTTACAGCAAGCATTTTAAAGGTCCATTAGCGGGTCCTTTTTTGCCTCCCATATATATTTCGTTGGGTATTCTGTCCTTTCCACAAGCTTTGTTCTTCTTCATTTCCAACACTGCTCATTTCTTCTGCTTTAAGGTCCATGTTTTGAAATTCTCCATCCACCTCCCTTTTTTCCCTGATACGATAATAGTTCTCTCTTTCATCTTTTTCTTCCGCCGTTATTTCCGGATGGTACTCTTCCAGAAGAAAAAGGTCTATATCCTTCTTTTTCTTTATTTCGTTACCTCCCTTGTCCAACATGGCCTTTTCTCCCTGTCGAAAGCCCTTCCTCCTTAGTAATTCCCAGATCTTTTCCCAATTTTCATTTTCTGTTAGAATTTTTATGTCCTCTCTCGTTTTTTGTAATTTTTTCTCCTTGATCATATTTTTATAATGCCTTCACATCTGCATCCAGCATGTCATCTTTCGGTTCCTGGTGATCTGCTGCATTTCATCTTGGAATACAGACAGCATATTACGAAATCCGATTACACCAACATAAAATCATTTTCCAGTATAGTTCGTGAAATAGAGCTACTCCTTGAGGAACTTCGAATGTCCAAGGCTCCGCCCCCATCTCCTTACCGTCAAACCGGAATGGACTTACCGGCCAATATTACACCGACCGATACAAGACGCCAAATCAGAACTATCGACCGTTCCGGCAATTCTCCCCGACGGAGAGTAAATACCGAAGTCCAGTGTTGGAGGTGCGGAGAAAACGGACATGTCCGCCAAGACTGTAGGAACAAGGCCCGATTATTTTGTTCATGGTGCGGAAAAGAAGGCATCATGTCCCGAGACTATCAGTGCCCTCGTTCGGAAAACTAAACCGGTGCTGCACCATCCCGAGGTCAGTTCAGCACCGTATATGTAGAACCTCGAATCCTCCCGACCGTATACCTGCTACATCCGACATTCGTTCTCACGCTCTGGTGTACATTCAGAATACTCCGTTCTCTGCTCTCATAGATACCGGAGCCGCCAATAGGAGATTTAGCCGTAACCGAGTGCCGAAGAAACCATTGCCCAAAAGTACGACTCCCCGTAAGAGGCGCAAAAGTAGCTAATGGTGGCGTAATTGACATAACCGAAGCCTACCGTATTCTGCGTAAGTTCAACGATGTCACACTGACCGAAGAGATTGGCTATTTTAGGACGGCATCTGTTTCATCTAGATCTCGGTTCCAGTCAAGTATATCTACAGAATAAACTACTGCTTTCTCCTAATATGTGTAGCCCAATAGGCCAAGTCAACAGCAGCCCGTACCTGACCTTAACCGACAAGGAAGAATGCAGCCTACAACGCTTTCTAGAACAAGAGCTATCGAAATTTGAAGAGATTCAAGGAACTACCCCGTTAATCAAGCATTAGATCCATCTACTACAGCCCGAACCAATCAAGCAATGATACCCAAATATGCAGGAAGTTATCAATACCGAAGTACAGAAGCTGTTGGAAGACGGCATAATCGAAGCTTCCGATAGCCCATGGAGTTCTCCCGTCGTGATAGTCCGGAAGAAAGATGGCAAGCACCGGTTTTGCATCAACTTTCAAAAAGTCAACGTCATCTCATGCAAGGATGCCCATTGCCGTATATTAATTCCATCCTAGACAAGCTTCGACGAGCCCGTTACATCTCCAGCATCGACCCTAAACAAGGCTACTGGCAGATACCGCTGGACAAAGGCAGTAAAGCGGTCATTGCCTTTACCGTCCCAGGCGTTTGGACTATTTTCCGAGTTATGCTGTTTGGACTACACTCCGCTCCTGCCACCTTTCAGCGTCTGATGGACCGGATTATTGGACCTGAGTTAGATCCCTTTTGTTTCGCCTATTTAGATGACATAATCATCCTGGGGGAAGCATTTGACGAACACCTCCGTAATCTGCAAGAAGTATTCCGCTCTGAAGATAAATCCTGAAAAGTGTCAATTTGGTAGAAGAACTCTCAGCTACTTGGGTCACCTCGTTACCTCCGAGGGAATACGCACTGACCCCGAAAAAGTGTCCGCCATCCTAGAACTTCCCGCTCCAACGAACTTACGCAGTCTCCGTCGATTCTTAGGCGTCGCTTCTTGGTATCGACGCTTTGTTCAAAACTTCTCCCAGATAGCTGCACCACTTAACCGTCTTTTAAAGAAAGGTGTTCGATGGGTATGGACTGACGACCAGCAGAACGCATTCGACCACCTGAAAACTTGACTAACCGAAGCCCCAGTATTGGCTTGCCCGGATTGTTGCAGACAGATGCAGCTTTGATTCAGCATGGACCGGATGGCCATCACGTAATCGCTTATGCAAGTCTCAGTCTAAATCCTAACAAGAAGAAATTCTCCGTCACCGAAAAGGAGTGGTTGGCTATCGTTTGGGTGGTCGAGAAGATGAGACCATACTTAGAAGGCTACCACTTTACCGTTGTCACAGACCACCATTCTCTCCGATGGCTTCATTCTATCAAGAGTCCATCCCGGAGGTTAGCTCGTTGGAGCATATATCTTCAGCAGTTTGATATCGAAATAAAATACCGAAAGGGAGTACTCAACCGAGTTGCCGATGCCTTATCCAGAGATCTTGTTATTACCGACAATCCTGAAGACGAACCAGACCCGATTTTCACCTTGGAGGAATTCACCTCCACCTAAAAAGGCCGCTGTTGAAAATGATCCGCCAGCTTTTCCCGACCATTGCATTAAAGATGGCAGGTTATACCGTCACTTTTGGGATATTTGTGTCTCTACCGAAAATGACCTGGACGATCCATGGAAAATGTGTGTACCTAAACCAGCCTGGAAGAAAATCACGACCGACCAACTTCCTGCGCCTCACAAATTACCTCACAATGTTGCAGAATTAATTGACCACACTGTATATATTTTTAAATATGGCATTACATTCTGGATAAAAATGTTACAGAAAGTTTTTTCAAAATCTACTACTTTTGTATTTGCACTCGTATTTTCCAAAGGAAACGTTTTTAAGGGCTGCCTTTACAACGCATAGTTTCTCCGGAAAATGTATATAATATCTAGCTCAGATTTTTGCTTATTCTAATAGTTACCGAAATAAGACATCCTGTGTAAAGTAATTTAGACTTGTGGCATTCATTCATATCAGCCTATTTCCGTCCACTCCTGAACGTAAGCCTCTTCCAATTGTCTCCAGTGGTGTCGATCTTGGGCGATTTGGATCCAGTTTTTCCCGGCGTGTCTCTGGATGTCGTCGCTCCACCTCGTCTGGGGTCACCCAACTCTTCTTTTTGTTTTCCTAGGTCGCCATTGGAGGATGGACCTGGTCCACTTGACACTGTCCCTAGCCACATGCCCAGCCCATCTCCACTTATTCCTTGCTACCGTTTCCATGACGTCTGTGACGTCTTATTCCTTATTCTATTCCTAAGGTTAATACCCAGCATTGAACGTTTGATGGCCCTCTGACACACTCTCAAGCGATTGAGACTTTTTTGCGTGAAGGTCATAGTCTCAAGGCCATACGTCATGACCGGTAGGATGCAGCTCTCGAACACCTTCCGCTTTAGATTAATTGGAGTTCTAGGATTTCTTAGGACGTGAGAGAGGTTACCATACTTTGCCCAGGTGATGCACACCCTTCTTGCAATCTTCATCGTTTGGTTTTCACTCCCTAACTTTATTTTATGGCCTAGGTACACGTATTCATCCACTGCTTCAATATTAATGTTGTCTATGGTGACCTGGGTGTTATAAGGACTCATGACCTTGGTCTTACCTAAGTTCATCTGAAGCCCCACTGCTTGTTATGGTTCTTTTAGCTCCTTTAACATGTTGGTGAGCTCCTCATGATCATTGCTAAACAGGATAATGTCGTCTGCATAACGTAGATGGCTCAAGTACCTCCCGTCAATGTTAATGCCTTTTGACTTCCAATCCAAGATCTTGAAGACTCCTGCCAAAGCCAAGGTGCAAAGTTTTGGGGATATTGAATCTCCTTGTCTAACTCCTCTGTTTATGGGAATTTTTTCTGTGTTGAGGTTTTCCGTTATATTCACGTGAAAAGTGGCATTCTCGTAAGAGTTCTTGATAAGAGGGGAGTATCGGGAGTCGACCCTAGCCTTACCCCATTCATTTAATACTGCTCATTCTTCTATCGAGTCAAACGGCTTTTGATAGTCGACGAACCCCAGATGAAGATATTGTATTCTCTACATTCCTTCATCAGTGTCCGCATAGTCTGGATATGGTCCCGCTTGTTCTATGGGTTGATAGAAGTCTATTTTTTGACTCAGGCGTCTGGTCAGGATCTTGCTAAGTAATTTGTACAAGCTAGATAGGAGGCTGATGGACCTGTAATGATGCGGCCCTCCTCAAGACACTTAATGAGCAGGAAGAGGATCGCTTTTTTCAGTGTTGCTCCTCCTTCTTTCAGCAGGAGCCTTGCGGTTTTTCATATATCTCAATGCCTCTTCTAATTCAGATGTATCGATCTCCGGTATTTCCTCAGATCCCACATTTATAGAATTTGTGCTCTGCTCTCTCTCTGGGAACCTGCGAGGGGCATTTCCTGTCTGTAGAGCTTTCGGTAGAAGTTTTGGATGATGGTCAAGATTTCCTGCTTCTCATACACTACTGTTTCCTGTTCATTTCTCATTTTTGGTATGGTCTGTTTTCCTCTTGTCATATTCGATCGCAATTTCTTCATGTTAAGGTTGTCTTTAATAACATGCTGTATGAGATGGGTGTTGTGGTTTCTTAGATCACTTCTTATCTCTCTCTTTACTTGTTTGTCAATGACTCAGTAGTCTGGCGAGCGAATCTCTATCTATATTTCTTCGAGTCTTTTGCAGGTTTATTGTGGTTGCACTAAGCTTTGATGGCCTGCCTTTTTGTAGTGAGCATATTTGTTTCCCTGAAGTTTGGATGCTCTTGGTTATTTTCTCGGATAGGATGTTAAGGTCTAGATCTTTCAGCGTCTCTACAGGTTGGAGTTTTGTTTTTTTTCTATGTAGGAGTGATATTTACCTCTCTCGTGTTGGAGTTCAAGGAGGATCGCTGATGATTTTTTCGGGATCATCTTTTTTCTTTCGAGCCGAGTATATATGCATATTTTCGCTCTCACAGGCCGGTGGTCACTTCCTGTTTTAAAACAATTTAGAGCAGATACATCCGCGCAGTGTTGTTTCGCTGTGATTAGAATAATATAGTCAATCTCGTTTTTTACCTGTCCATTCGAGCTTCTCCACGTCCACTTTCGTTGCTTGGACTTTTTAAAGAATGTGTTCATGCAGAGGATGTTCTCCTTGTGCATGAATTCTAATAGTAACTGTCCCCTGGCGTTCCTCGTGCCCAGACCGTATGAACCAATGATGTCCGGGTCTCCCACTTTTTTCTCTCCAACCTTAGCGTTGAAATCGCCTAAGTTCAGCCTGTGTTTTGTTCGTCCCAAGCTCTTAGCAGTTGAGACATTTTCGTAGAATTTTTCTATTTCATCCTCTGTGGAGGTTGCTGTTGGTGCATATACTTGAATGATCTTTATGCTGTGTCTTGCATTTAGCTTTAACTCGATCTGATACAGCTCTGCTGCTGGTAAAAAGGTGTTTGAGTCTATGGTGGACGAGAAGCGTCACTCCCCCCAAATGATGGTGATCGGTGGAGTTCCTTTGGAAAAGTTGATGTCCCGACTTAAGCCCGGTAGAGGTCTCCCCCGGCATTCTTGTCTCGCATAGTCCTATGATATCCCATCTAATGTTTGCCAGCTCTGTTTCTAGGGCCTTCAGATGTTCTTCTAGTCGCATAGTTCGGATGTTGTATGTGGCAACCAGTAAGGTCTTCTTTTTCCTTTCATTTCGTATCGAACTTTTGCCTCCCCCAGAATCTTTGAGGCAGACTGGGGTAGTTTTGTTTTTGAATTCGACATTTCCATGGGGTTGGAAGGTGGTTGGCATTAAAACGCCACGCTTGCCTAGCGGGTTGGCGACTATAGGTTAGTGGCATACTGCATAGAAATGTACATGGTCTGGCGATAATTTTGATACACTGGCCTTTTATGGGATAATTTGTTTTTGGGACAACCTGCTTGAAGTGTTCTCTTTTATGGGGAATCTCGAAATATTACAAAACTTTGAATGCGTGTTAGTCAAAAACTAAGCCAGCCTTTATATTCCATTTGTCTGAGATACTAAGAAGCATTTTAAGGGTTGCCTTTACAACGGATATTTTTTCCAAAAAGTTGCATATAATGACGAGCCCAGAGTGTTCAAAGTTTGTAATATTTATTATAGCAACAAAATAAGCTCTAGCCTGTATATTCTACATGTTTCAGATACGAAAAGTTATCGATTTTTTATCTGAAATCGACAACTTGTGTATTTCACCTCGTATCTGTCCAAGCGGGTGAATATTTTTGAGGGCTGTCTTTACAAGGCTTAGTATGGGCTAATGCGCTTTTTGCTCAAAAGTTATAAAAAATCTATTTATTTAATACAGAGTCAGATTAAAAAGTTGTCGGCTGCAACTATTGTTATTTTAAATGGGGCAATTATACAGTGTTGCCAGGCCTTGAAAATATCCCTAATTTTATCTACAAAAACAGATATTACTGAATGAGTTAAAGAAATGAGTTTGCAAAAAATTCGCATACTTAATTCAGAGGTGGTGTTATTAATACGGGTGTGATCTAAAAAATGATCCGTTAATAATTCTTAGAACGCAAAAATATGTTGACATATGTGGCAACACCCGCTTGAAAAAATGCTTATGGAAATGTGTTTTGAAGCCAAACATGTCCAACGCAATAGAACTGTTACAATTCACCTTAAACTACGCCAATAAACATAGTAACATGATTTATTTAAAAGACACACCGCGCATTGAAATCGCTCTAAAATAACCCATAAATCCCACTCGGTTAAAAGCCGATCACCTAATTATTATATAAAACAACTTTTACTTATGTGAGAGGTGCCTTATTACTGATTGCTTGTATCGCGAATACAAACGCAACTGATTTTATATTGTCTTATTCGTTAGCGAGAATATATTTTTATGTCTTCGATATATATTTTGTTGGTTTTAAGGATGTTGAAGGTGATTCAGGACCAAAGCGACCGCCCGAAAGCCAATACTGAAATGTGGCAATGTTGCATATAATAAGGAAGCTAATATATCAAATCAAATCAAACAAAGTTTTATTCAAAATTAACAGTGTTAGATACTTATAAACTAATCATATCATTTCTATTCTAGTGCGTGTTCTCGTCACGCGAGTTCGGTTGCGCTTTCACTACGCGACTCAGCACTCACGGACTAAACACCTGCGAACTAGGGGCTGGTGTCGGCCCATATAATGGTTAGTTTGCCAGTAGTCAAGTCAGCTTTGTAATTATATGGGATCAAATCCCTTCAATTAGATTTAGGTTTAGGTTTGCCCGTTTGGGCTGTAGTGCATAGAGAGAATGAGTTTTATGGGTTGGTCAAGCTAGTTGTCGCAGGAAAAGTTCCAAAAAACCTGCTTATCATTAATACACGGTACAGACGGCACAGACATGTAACACAGATATATACAATATATACAACTATGTACAATTTAGTGACATAATATGTCAAATGCAGGAATATATACATATGTACATATAGGTGAGACATGATTGTGTGCCCATACATGATAGGTGCAACATACAACTGTTGGCTCGGAACACGCAGACTTTGCCTGGGGAGGGGATAGCACGCGCGGCTCGATGGCTGCGGTAGAGTGATGAAGTCGTCTCGTGTTAATACTGAAAATTTGTCGTTCAAGGCGGTCGAAGTTCTTGATAGAATAAGTCCGTATGTTTGTATAGCGGTCCATGTTTGAGTTTGTGGTGTGGGTCATGTCTTATGTTGGCGATACCTGCGGTCATTTCTGATCTCCTGATGTTGTATTTGTAAAATTTACACGCAGCCTCATGGATGTATTGGTCAATGTACTCAATATTGGCCATATTATGGAGCTCTGTGACCCGAACTCTATCATATAAAGTTAAGGAAAAAGCAGCCCGCAGGTATCTATTCTGTAACGTCTGTATGTGTTTCATGTGGCTTTTTGCTACTGAGCACCACACCGGTGCTCCGTATAGTAGAGTCGGTCTTATAATTGATCTGTAAATTGTCAGTTTGTTAGTCGGGCTTAAGTATGATCTCGTTCTTATGAGCGGGTTCAAACTTTTCTGAGTGATTATGTTTTTAGTCTTGATTGCCGCGACGTGCTTGGAAAACAGGAGCTTTCGGTCGAAAACTATCCCTAGGTACTTGACAGGATCTATCGGCCTAATTGCCGCGTTACCTACAGTGATAGGCGCCAGATCTACGTGGCGCTTATGTGTCAAGATACCTAGTTCGGTTTTCGACGCTTTAGGGTTATTTTCCAATCCCTGTAATAAGGGGTTAGAAGGGTGAGATGATGTTCGAGGTTGCGTTTCGCTAACTGCACGTCTGATGACTGTGAGTATATCACCGTGTCATCAGCGTACAGAGCGAAGGAACTTGAAGGGTGAGACGGGAAGTCAGCTATATAATGACTAAATAATTGCGGTGATAAAACTGTTCCTTGTGGAACTCCTGACATGATGCGTCTTGGTCCCGAGATATCGCCGTGAATACGAACCGAGAAGAGCTTGTATATCAGCCCATTGTGCCATACCTTGTCAAATGCTTTCTCAATATCAAGGAGTAGCAATGCCGTCGCCTTGGCTTCGTTGAAACCGTTCAGAGCTTCTTGTGCGATTTTCGCTGCGAGCATAGTAGTGCTATGTCCGCAGCGAAAACCGAACTGCTCCGGGGGTAGAATCCGCAGACTCTCAACGACATTATTAATCCTTGACATGATGAGTTTCTCGGTTAATTTGCCGAGCGTATCCAGCAAGGATATTGGGCGATACGAGGATGTTAGCCTCGCATCCTTGCCCGGTTTGAGAAACAGAATTATCACCGCTTTCTTCCAGGGAAGCGGAAAGTGTTGCAGGCGTAAAATTGCATTTATGATGTGCATGAGATGGATGACGGTTTTATTCGGCATATTCTTTAGAAGAATATACGGAATTCCGTCGGGGCCGGGGGCTTTGTTTCCGGGTAGGCGAGCGAGAAATCTCCTGATTTCCGTAGGGGTAACCAGTAGCCTGTCAAGCACTTCAGGGGCGATCGTGTACTTGGTGGATGTGAAGCGTTCCACTACTGAGTCCACATAATTGTGGAATGGAGTGGAGTTCGGCGTCTCACTGAAGACTCCCTCCAGGTAGCTCGCGAAGGCCTCCGCTTTCCCAGCATGGTCCGTAAATACATCCCCACGATGTAGTATTTCGGGAAATTCTGCGGAGCCTCCGCGAACTCGCCTGGTGAGTTTCCACAGTGATCCGTCGTGTCGGCTTATGGTGTTGACATATGCCATCCACTTCTCGTTCCTGTATGCGGAAATCTTAACCTTGATCGTTCCCGTTAGTGCTATGACACGTAGTCGGTCATTCTCTACTCTTGAGCGCTGCCACCTACGCCGGATACGGTTACGGAAGGTGATTAGGTTTAGGATGGGTTCAGGGAGAGTGTCAGTAAACGGACGCTTGCTGACAATCGGACAAATTGCGTCTCTGACGCGCTGGAAATTGGTGACTAGAGCTTGCACCTCGCTCTCGAGTTCTGGGATAGAGTCTATTTGTCTTGGAACAACCGTAGCTTGATTAAGCCTCACTCGGAACTCCTTCCAATCAAGATTTCTAAACGAACGGATAGATTCCTGTTCATGTTGTAATCTGGTATTCAGACTAATCTTGATTGGGAGGTGGTCCGAGTTGAGCTCGTTCAACTCAAGGAGAGCTGAAGCACCGGTTATTCCTCGAGTAATAGCAATATCCAGGAACGAAGGATTGGAAAAAGCATCGTGATAGTGGGTAGGATTAGGAGTTTGATGGTAGACTAAGTCAATGTTTTGTTCTACTAACCTGTATAGCATGCGCCCGCTCCTGTTGGAAGTACCACGCCAGTTTGCGTGTGTTGCGTTGATATCCCCCAACAGGAGCGTCCTCCTGCCAGCAGGCAGCAAAGCGAGAACATCTTCCTCCTGGAGGCGGAGACCCGGAGGTGAATATGCGCCGACTATCCGCAGGCCACCGTCGAGCTCGAGAGCTACATGCTCTATGACGGTCCTCAGGCCGAGGATGTGCCTAAAACGGATTGACCTGCGGACAAGACAGGCCACGCCTCCTCCGCGTCTATCGGGCCTATCAAATCGCAGGACTTGTCTATCGTAAAATTTTAGCTTGAAATTGGCATCGATGTTAGTTTCAAGTAAAAATATTATATGAAAGTTGGGATTATCATAAATGAAATTTTTAAATTCTCCGAGTTTGGAGCGAATGCCATTACAGTTCCAACACAGAACGTTAATTGGCATTATTACAGTTATATATTATACCCGTCAAAGTCCTCCGAGAAGAACTTCATTGAGGCCTGAAGGACCTCAAATTTGTTACCCCTGCAGGACTCTAGCAAGTTAGCATAATCATTTAGAGCTCGAGTGAGCTCTGCGAAGTTAACAAGGCTATTCACCCTGTTAACTGCGAATTGTAAGCTATTTAAATTAGCAATTAAATTGTTAGGGTCATTAGGCAGAGAATTACCATTAGATTGACAATTATTAGGGAGTAAATTTCGGCTGACTTGGCTTTGACTAACCTTATTATCTTTAGCGATGTTTTGCGCTTGTTCTCGTCTCGGTAAGGGCGGGAATTGCTTGTTGAATTGTCTCGCTGTCTCTCCTGATGCTTCGTTTTTGTCGCTGTTCTGCCAAGCCGGGTTGGTTGGGGGTGGTGCAGGGATGAATTGTTGTTTCTTCGGGGCATTCTGGGGCTGTGTCTGCTGTACTTTGAATAAGTACACTGGGCATATTGTACTTATTGACCGATGTTCGCCACCGCAGGTGGCGCATTTGATGATATTTGCGTTGCATTCTGTTATCTGATGCGGTCCGGCACATTTTGAACATGCCCAGGCCCTTTGGCAATATGACATAGAATGCCCATGTCCTTGGCAGCGCTTGCACTGCATGGTAGTCTTGGATGCTCGGCGATTTTCCCAGGAAATACGAACGTGTGAGAGAAGTCGTACATCCTGATTTAATTTCCTGAGGGTGATGGCAGCATCCAAGACTACGAGATACAGGGGGACTATTGTCTTCTTCATCTCATATGCTTGCTTTATGTCTAAACCGTGTTCGTCTGACAAGAGATTTCGAATGTCGTCTGTCTTGAAACCTCCGTCTAATCCACGTAACACGAAGGCGTGCGTCTTTTGGGACGCCTCCGCGTACGAATGGTATTCTACATTTTCTCTTTCGAATAGCCTTTTAAGATTTGCCCAGTCTTTCGTATGCACACAGTAGATTATGACGGAGTTCTTCGTGTATTTTAGGGAATATTCGACGACGTGCATGTCATGCAGTGTTTGTCTGATAACCCCATGATCTTGCGCGCCCCCTTTGATGACAATAGGGGGTGGCAAGGATGGCTTTTTCTTCTGGGTGTTCTTCGGGGCTGTTTTGGTGTTACTTTTTGTTTTCTTTTGGACCCTGCACGCTGTAGATACGCGCGAGGAAGCGACGCTACTCGCGTCATCCACCTCTGCTTCCGTATCTGAAAGCGGCGCGTATCTATTTTTGGTAGGGACTTGGGGTTGTTCTCCTCCCATGTCTAGATGAGCTACCCTTATACCCTTTTTGAAAGGTATTGTCTTGTACGGTGTTTTGAATTGGTCTTCTTGCGGCTCGGGCAACAGGTGCGCAGATACAAAATTTGCGTTCAAGGTTGCTTCGCTGTTGTCGAGTGAATTTATTTGCAATTCTTTTTGCGTGGCGCTTTTTTGCTGGATTTCTTTGGCTAGTATTTTCGGTGATACGTTCCCTAACTTTTATTTTTTGGTAAACGTGGGTGATGTATCCGAGCCGCCTGTAGATTTGGCATTGTCTTTAATTATGGTCTTTTTATTCCCGCAATCAACGCGAGGCTGAACTGTAGCAGGTCTCTTAAAGACCGCTTTGTGGTCCATCACGAGGTGAGATTTGACGGTGTCAATTGCGGTTTTATGATCTAATTTTGATCCGCTACTAGCGCTAGTCAGTAGGGGGATCAGTCCAGTACACTTAGGGCATTTAGAGTGTTTTCTCAGTTTGTCCATGTACAAATGAAACCGTATATCGCTGAAGGATCGCTCTGAGTCTGAGTCAGCGGACATAATAGAAATGGCGTCGTCATCTGTCTCGCAAGACATCTGCTCCATGGTTGTTCCGGGTTCCGCCCCGGAAATACTAAAAACGTAGTTGGTACAAAGACCCCTAGTGCTACTCTGTATCAGGAGCACAGAATAGCAACTAGTTTAAATTAAGCAAAATGCTTTAAAATACCGGTAAAACGATGAAATAAAAGCGCGCAGATCTCTATTAGCCTGTGAAATCCTAACAGGTCTTGTTCCGTACGGCACCGAAACAAGAGTCCGAAGCTAATATATCTTAGTCACATTCACTTTCAAAAATAGACTTTTGTATTTTTTAATTGAAACAAAACCGCAATTCAAGGAAGTTTGGCAACGTGTCAATTTTTCCCCACCTGCACTGGTCAATCCATCCTTTTCTAATTCTAATAACCACAAGAACAATAAGAAAAAAGCGTCAACAGAAGCTGAGGAAAGTCCGGTAGATGGCTGTCAACGGGAACCCAATGATAAACTGAACAACGAAATCGTAGATTTTGAAAACCCGACTGCGAGTGGTTCAAATGGCTCAGACCTGTCGAACGCGAATAGTTCAGGCCTACCAATCGCTCGTAGCTCCAATGAAACGGCTTGTGACCGCCACGAAAATGAAGTTTCTGTTGACAGTGTACATTGAACCAAACAAGAACAAACAGGAAATATCAACAATTCCATCTTACAGCTCTGTTATGACTATGAACAATAATAACTGGGAAACACAGAGAAGGAGGGGATTTAAATATAATCCACGGACACGGACAGACTAGGGGACATCCTGACGAAAAACCACCATCACAGAGTGAAAGTAAAAGGACAATAAATAAAACAAAAGAGGTACAAGTGAAGAGATAGTCTTGAAGACTGCCCCAGAGATGGCTTTTTTGTTTCTCTCAGGATTTGCCCCAGACGTGAATGAGAAAAAAATACTTGACTTCCTCCGAAATAATAATTTGGATCAACACTGTCGTTGCGAAAAGATTAAAATAAAGAAGGACAAATACCGTGCATCATTTAAACTATCCATTCTTCGTAGTGAAAGAGAAAAATACCTTTGTTCATCTTTGTGGCCTATAGGTATACTTGTAAACCATTTTCTCAATCTTCAGCGCCAATGAAGAAAAATATATTGAACAGTCGGTTGAACAGAGACTCAGGGTTCTTCACGTCCATGTCAGGTCTCTTAGACATAAAATCAATGACATGGAAGCTTTCCTCTTTGATAAAAATGTTGATATCTTGTGTGTCTCAGAGCACTGGTTGAATGAAGGGGAAGTGTGTGTCTTACTAGCTTTAAAGTGGCAGCCTACTCAACCAGGAAACATCACACTAGTGGAGGTACTATGATTTTCGTCAGAGAGCGATTAGCGACAGGCGCAGCAGTTGTGAATTCTCCTATTAATGTTGACAAATGTATCGAGTATTGTTCTGTATTTGTACCCATATATAATATTTATGTTTTAGCTTTTTACCGCTCACCCTCCGGCGGCCTTGACACCTTATTATTAGCAGTAGAAAATATATTGCCACGAGTAGCTTAGGGGGTAGCGCGTTTATTTAAAGAATAACTTCTCAGAGAAGAGCCGCGTCGCGATTAGTACAATGATGGGATCTCAATGCTTCCTTTAATTCTACCACTGGATGTTCTACTCGCGAGGACACGCCGTGTTAGCGTGCCGGGGGGTAACTGAGGTAGACCGGGACCGCGTTACGTGGGGTAAGAAGAGATGATAAAGTAAGCACGATTAGTTTATAACAATAACAATGTATTAACGATAAAATTTTAACAACAATTATTGGTCAGAAAAGATGAGATCCTATTATACCCGATTACTACGGTACTGTTTATAGGTCTTTGTTTACTGTCTTATAATTTATAGTTTTTCTTAAGGGTTGGGTTTTATTTAAGAGGACTAAGAGATTTCACTAAACTTTTTAACTGACTATTTAGACACTTGTCTTTCTCAACACTCTGACAAACTTCTTGTCAGGACTTTACTATGGAGGTTGTGCAACCCCTGGTCCTAGCAGTCGTCAAGTGACTAACCGGTATCAGGTTTGGAAGGAAAGGACTAGAACCTGAAGCAGTCGTATGGCTAACTTTAGGAGCGGATAGAACCCAGAAGGCAGTCGTCAAGTGGCTAACCTTGGGAGCTGGAGGTGAGACCAAAATCTGCCAAACTGAGGGTTCGGTAGCGTATTTATATAAAACAAAGTGATGATCATTGCATGCATAAGGTTCAAAGTCGCTCCCGTTGATTGCTTGCGTTGTTTATAGTTTACCTTTAATGTTTATATAACAATCTCGAAGTTCAAGTTCAACCTTGCGACAGGGTGATATTTGGTTAGTAGCTTATGCATTTTAGTAGATTACAATATTGTCAGGATTTAGCTCTAACGCAAACCTAATAACTGCAGGGGATTTTAACATAAAATTCAACACAGCTCAATATGAAACAATTAGGTTCTGTGACACCATGATGAGCTTTGGTCTTGAACAGACAATTTTCCAACCAACACGATTAGAGTCGTGTCTTGATAATGTCTTCTTGAGCTCAGGTATGGATCTCTGTTCTGCAAGTGTGGTTGAAATGAATGTGTCGGACCATAGGGGTCAGTTGGTGGAGTGTAGAACCTTAGCACTTGGGTTCAATTCTATCCAATAACCAAAAATATGCCAGACACCAGACACAAGGGGGCTCTTTGTTTTTTTTTAACCTAATAAATGATATCAGTTGGGATTTTATTGCAAATGACAGCGATGCTAATGAGGGATTTAAGCTTTTCATGGGGTTGATTGGGAATGCTTTTCTTGAGTCTTTCCTGGAGAAGTCGTACACTGTTAGGAATGATGGTTCGGGTGGGATCAGTTGGTTTGGTGACAATCTTAGAGAGATGAGGGAGCACCTCAGTTTTCTGGGAGAGTTGCGGGACCAATATGGTTTTGCTGGAATTGCAGAGGAGTACAAAGAGGCCATTAAAAAGTCGAAAATAAGTGCAAATGACAACTTAATCCGCTCGTCAATAAATCCACAAAAAACTATGTGGAAAATAATAAATAGTCAAAGAGGCAAAAATAAGGAGTCTCCCAAAACTAATATCACTCCCAATGATTTCAATGTCTATTTCTCCAGCATAGCTGGTGAAATTGTACGAAATATTCCTCATTTGGGTCATGACCCGCTTGATTACCTCAAAGATTTTGCAATGCCTGACAATTCTTTCTATTTTGGTGAGGTAACGTTCAATGAAATAAGGGATATTATTAATAACCTAAAGAACAAGGAGAGTCGTGACATATATGGTTTAAATATAAAAGTAATTAAATCAATAAAATAAATTATAATAATACCTGTAACAAAATTGATCAACCAATGTTTAAAGCAAAATGTATTTTCAGACGTGCTCAAAGCGGCTATTGTTACGCCAATATTCAAAAAAGGAAATTCCTCACTACCAGAAAGTTATAGGCCAATATCCCTTCTACCAATCATCTCTAAAATTGTCGAAAAATTCATGGCTGTTAGAATACTACATTATTTTGAATCGAATTCTCTCTTTTATCGGCATCAATTTGGCTTTAGGAAACATAAGAATACAGTTCTGAGAATTATAAATCTTCTCTCAGATATAATAGAAGCCTTTCACATTAGGGAGTACGGCTCGGTCTTGTTCTGTGATATCAGCAAGGCTTTCGACTGCGTCGACCATGATATCATTTTGAAAAAACTCAGCTGCTACAACTTTAGCACTGACAGCATAAGACTCATCAAGTCTTACCTTCGATGCCGGTACCAGACGGTCCATTTGGCTGCTGTGGCATCGGCAAAGAGTGAGATCAACATAGGGGTGCCTCAGGGATCTATTCTGGGTCTCATTCTCTTTTTGGTATACATAAATGACCTTCCTTGTAGTGAAACTGTGGCAGGTTATACTCTTTTTGCCGATGACACAACAGTCTTATATTCGGCTGATACATTACGGGAATCATTTGCTGGATCCATGGGGGCGCAGGAGAGAGCCAATAGATGGTTCTGCTTAAACAGGCTTTTGCTGAAAACAGATAACATGAGCCGAGTCGTGTTCACCATGAGAGAGCTTTCAGGGTTTGAGAATCCCGCGGAGGTACGTTTCTTGGGAGTAGTCCTTGACCCCAAGATACAGTGGGGGAATCATATTGACGTCCTTTCGGGAAAACTCACTAAGGGCCTGTATGTGCTTCGCAGCTTAAACCAATGTGTCTCGGCTGATGTATTAGGAACATCTTATTTTGCCATTTTTTACTCCCATCTTTCGTATGCGATACTTGCGTGGGGGTATTCGGCTGGGGTATTAAGGGTATTTGGGCTGCAGAGGAGAGCTATGCGGATTGTGAGTGGAATGGGATACAGGGATGATTGTAGGGG
>MU184231.1:154414-171884 GCA_016904865.1 Pissodes strobi
CATTGGCTGGACTTACATCTACACTGTCCCTCACAAAAACAACAGTTCCTCCCCCCGTGGAAAGCATTCTTGCAGAATAGGCTTTCATTTTGAATCCTTGGAAGTAAACAAGGCTGACTTCATCCTCGCTTAACCAGTGCTCTGTTATGCATAGCACATCTATGAATTTGTCCACTATGAATGATTCTATTTCATTTGCTTCATTTCGAAGAGATCTGACGTTAATATGTAGAACTCTTAAAGTTTCTGTTGTAGTCTTCCGGCCACTGGGTGGTGCTGGATGTTGGATTGGTATTCATGAATTTATCTCGCTCACTTGATGGTACAGCAAGCCTGAAAGATGCTTGATACTTGTCTTTCTTTGTCCGAATCCTCCCACAGTGAGATCCCTTTTCCAGACCATTGTTCTTGAGGAAATCCGTAACTTCATTGCTGTTCACTTCCGGAGCCAGTCCCGAAAGAAACAAAAACTCAGGTTTTATAGCCGTTTTTAAAAGGCCTATTGTCTCCTCTTAGAGGTTCCGGTCTACCATTCTGCTGGACTCCTCTTCTTGCTGTCGCCCCAGCCTTTTGGTGGTTGTGATCACGTCGGCCCCCTCTTCTCTTTTGCGTTTCCCATTTGTCATCTTGATTAGGAGGTGGTTGAATGTCGTTATTGTCTTTAAAAGTGTCGTTACTTTGAGACGACCTTTGTAGATTTTCAGAATTTTCATTGTTTTTGTTTACTATAACGTCAGGGATGTCATTGTCGCTTACGTCAACGTCAGCAGCTATTGACGTTTGCAAGCCACTAGCGTCATCTAGGGGCGTTGATCCTGTTTTAGTGTCATTTTGAGATGACATTCGACTGTTTGAATTTTCAGGATTTGATATTTTGTCGTTGCAAACTACAGTTTCAGATTGCGACTTACCGCCATCTGTTGCCACTTCATCCAACTCATCATCAGATTTGGTATTTCTGCTGGAATCCTTGGAATGTTGATTTTCTTGATCTTGATCTTTTTCTATTGGTTTTGTTTTCTTTGGGGATTTTGTTACTAGGGTTTCAAATTTTTCTTTCCACAGATTGGCATTATCCTGGAGAATCTTATTTTTGTCCTTAATTTCTTCAAGGAGTCTTCTATACAGTGAAATTCGAACGTCTTTTATGTTTATGTCCGTTCCAACCTCACTTTCTTCCCGGCAGCAAACAAGTCGTGAAGGGTCTATAAAATGTACCTTTTCTGCCCAGTCGCGGGTGGCACACGAACCATGGTACACATTTCCACAAATAATGCACAATGTTGTACTAGAAATCTTAGTTTTACAGCACTTATATCGCGAATTTCCTACGGAGCAACTTTTCAAGCGTTCTCTAATCGGCGCCATCTTTGTTCGAATGCGTGTCACTATCAATTAGAATGACATTATCCAATGTCTCGTGTGAAATAACAATGGCTTTTGCAACGCTTTGACCTGACCCTGTAATAAAATTTCGGCAAGCGGCGTTACATTCTAGGTGAAAACCATAATTAAAAAAATCATACAGAAATTTAAAATTTTATCACAATCGATAACTTTTCAATTTACCCCCTTATCTTCCAGGTAGAATCTATAGCATTAAGGGCTGCCTTTACAGGGTATAGTTTCACCAAAAAAATTATTGCTTATTATGACGCCCACATCAGTTTCTCTGCTCCAAAATAATGTCGAAAACGGGACATCCTGTACAGGGTGTTTCAAACCCTTAAGCCTTTAAAATAGTACACTCTATACAGAGTCTGCCAAGCGTCAATTACTCCACAAATAGTCGAAAACGTGACACTCTGTACTTGGTATCTCATTTTCGATAAATTTCACGCAGAATTTAACATTAAAAGTGGCGAAATGACTAACAATTATAGTGAATAATAAAGTTATTAAAACAAAATACAATTTTCTGTGTGAAATGATTGAACTTCTACTTTTTTCAGATTTTGACAACCGTGTCTCTCCATTTGATGGAAGCATGCATAATTCAAGAATAATTGCCAATGCTGTTAATGTTATATAGGGTGAACTCTATTATCATATCAACAGAAAGTAAAAACCAAAGAATAAAGAAATATGTGAAATAGCACAAAACATGTAGGAATTTCATAACGTTCCTCCGCATCCATTTTCGTTGTACTGAAACGTACTAACGTATTTATCCTTATTTAATACCCATTAATATTGACTTAAGATAGAACGATTATTAATCGTTTTTACATTTTTGCAACGGTTCCACTCCATTAACCGACGCAAATGATAGTGTCCGACCTTATGTAAGTAAGGCATATTTTTATCGTAGACCGATATACGATCTGAAAGTAAATACGGCCCGGTACACAAAATTTGCATAAAAAGTTGATACACGTTACAGATTAGAAATAGCCGAACCGTTTTGGTGTATTGCCGATGGTGTGGGTGATTGATGTTTTTTGTCCGCGTTATTTTCAATTGCGCCCATTCGTGGCGCAAGATTTATATAATATTTAGATTGGGTTAAAGTCAAATGTAATTTAAAAATCATAATTTGTTAAATTTCACAACACAGTTTTTGAAGGGCCACGGTAAAAAAGAGCGAATCGTTGAATAGATGCATCGATATTTTCCTTGACGATATTCTATGTTTTGTATCGATAATATCAAATCATCGATATATTCGCTACATTTTCTTCTTACATGAATTTGCTTAATTACTTAGTTACTTCCACGAGCCTCTAAAACTGTGAGACACTATTTTCGGTTTAGTCAATACTGAGACCATAGTACAGACTTGACAATTAAAATTAATTTGAAAATTTTCCCGAGTCCTTACTTGGCATTACGACCGCGACGTACTGCAAGTGAAGTTTCTGGTCAGACTATAAATTTCCCGAGTCCCACTTGGACATTACGACTATCTGCAAGTGAATATTCTGTTGAGACTAGTTTTCGATTTTATAGCATTTTTTTCAACTTGTTTGTGCGCAGAAAAATCCGGAATCTGCACATCTGTGGCAAGAAAAACACGTGCAAGGTGGTATGACGCAAAGCGTTCCAATTTTCGACGAAAACAGCTATTCCAGTTTTTACTGGTTTTGTAAATTCCAATTCCCCTCAGTGTTCAAAATTTTACATTCCAAACTTAGGTTCGTCACAGAAATTAGCTCATACATCGTTTTTAAGTTCCAAGCGGTAATTGAACTTTTTGTTTTTCGTTTCAATTGGCTGGTTCTGGAAATTTTCCTTATTAGAAACGCCCCCTGGCCAATGGTTTTCAATTTAGAACAAAGTTGGGGGAACCTGCGCGAGAATTTTCGACAGCGGAGGATATTCTTTCTAGTTTCACGTTATAATGCAGTCAAAAAACAAAAGTATAAGTCAACGTTTTCTCCCTTGATTTAATTCGAGACTTAGTTTAATTTTGGACCAATTAAAAATTAAATTTTTAAAACAATTGTCGAATCAAATTTAACTAAATTAGGTGCTGGCCCTTGCGCACATCTGAACGTCTAGCCGCTGACGGTAAGTGACTATCCATATGGTATTATTTTGCTTTGCATGACCCTCCGCTCGCTTCGCTCGCTACGGGGGCTCAATCAATGAGCACTAACCAAGTGCTAGCCAGAACTAACCCAAACTAACCCAAAATTAAGAATTATTGTTTTTTATTAATTCACCTTTTTTCTTAATTTTGGGTTGGTTTGGGTTGGTTTTGGTTAGCACTTGGTTAGGACTTGTTCATTGAGTCCCCGTAGCGAGCGAAGCGAGCGGAGGGCCATGCAAAGCCATAACAATATCATATGGATAGTGAGTTACCGTCAGTGGCTAGACGTTAGTCTGTAACACTGGCATATTCGCAGATTAGGTAAGAGTAAGGATACCGCGCATGACATTAAGCCAATGTACTGAAATTGAAGCCTTTTCAAAGCGGCGGCCATTATTTATGTGGTAAACACATCTATTGTTGTGGCGGTGCTATTTTGCAGTTATTTTGTGCGTTTTTGAACAAAGAAAGATAAAAACTAAGATTCATAATGGTAAATTGTTCGGCAAGAGTCATGGCAAGAGTCGAAGTGAGAAGAAGGAGCCTGGAATTTCATTTCACAGGTAATTATTGTCTGCTGACCTTGTAGTTTATTTGCATATTTTTTGTTTTAATAATGATGCATAATGTACACATTGTGTTACCTCTGAGTATATCATGGTAGGGATGTTTATTTAATTATCGAGAGTAATTTGATACCCGATCTTGGATATTTTCAGTCATCAAATAATCAATAAAGCCATAAAAGTCATTCAACAGAGGCGTAGGTAATATATTTTTCATACTCTACCTATAAAATGGCTATATTATTTTACGACTGAAAATTACTTCAACTTATTAATTATTATTTATTACTTATAAGTTCAATTAATTTATTGAAGTTATCCAGTAATTTATGTGGCAGCTGGTAACAAGCTTTTTCCCATGTTATCTGTCCTCTTCTTTCCTTGTCTAAGGGCATATTATAACGCGTGTATTTTGTGTTGCCTATACACGCCAACGATACATAGATGCTTAAAAAATCATGTGCCATCTCATTTTAGGAGCAATAAAACCCTATCCTGTATTTGAAGTTTTTAGTAGAAAGAGAATAAAGAGAAGAACTTATATCTCGTTTACTAAAACTATATAATATTTATAGAGTATCGATATGTTGCGAAGCGATATTCGAGGTATCGATAACCCGATTCAATACTAGCCATGTAGAATTATTCACACTAGCGTCTCGCCGCTGTGGGGAGCCTGATCCCGATCTGTATTTTTACATTTTCACTTCATACAATACCCTCCACTCGCTGCGGGGCGCAACCAACTAAAACTAACCCAATCTAACGCAAATTAACCCAAAGCATGCCAAAAAACTAACTAATCCAATAAAAAAAAGTAAATTTGCATTGACCGAGCGTCGATCCACTTACTTTGCGTTCTAGGGATACAAGCCTTAACACCTGAGCCAAACTATCACTCTCCAGCCTTGCTTGAAAAGTTATATACGTGAAGTGAAGAATGTGTAAAAAGATCAAGCTCCCCACAGCGGTGGGACGCTAGTTTATGACACTATATAAGCGTCTACCTACACGAATTTTGAACCATCGCGCATGCTTACTTGCTTTTTCATATATTTTTTCAAATATATTTTTTCGTGATTTTGGGCATTGCTTGGGTTAATTATGTTTGGTTGCGCGAGCGAAGCGAGCAAAGGGCCATGCGTGAAGTGAAATATTAGAATAACCCTGGGCTGCTGCCAAATACACAGGTCCGAAGGTTGAAAATTTGGTGTAGGTAAACGTGAGTTGTCACCATGACCGTATGTTAGACATGGAGCTAGACCTAGCGCGGCACCTAATCAGCCGAATGTATGATATCACTCCACGCAGGACCCTCCGCTCGCTACGCGAGCTCATGGCAAGGAAACTAACCAAGTGCTAACAAAAACTAGCTCAAGACATACCCAAAATCAAGAAAAAAAACTGTTTAGAAATATAACCTTAAAAAAAGTAAAAAAAACGACGGGATTTGAACCCGGGTCGCCGAAGTGAAGGTTAACCATCCAACCCCTAGATCATCTGCGGACTTACAAACAACTGGTTGTATCGCGAAGACATGAAAGTCAGCGTATGGGTGGAAGAGTGGAACGCACGGATGGATTGACGGCGTTCCTCCGCTAGCGCTAGAGTCTAATGTTCATTACACAAGGTTGTGCTGACACCCCTTCAATATCGTCCCGAAAGCTTCTGGCTTTTGTCTACTATTTTAGAATGTCTAATATTTCACTTCACGCATGGCCCTCCGCTCGCTACAGGAGCTCAACAAACAGGAACTAACCAAGTACTAACCACAACTAACCCAAGGCATACCCAAAATGAAGTACAAACACTTTTTACAAATAACATTCATGAGAATCGAATCCGGCACGCCGTATCAGAGGCTATCCATCTACACCACTCGACCAGAGCACTGGACGGCTATTCATTGCATCTGAAACACATCGGATAACTAGCATTTCAAATTTAAACAACATAATGCGCAAGCGCGAAGCTTGAAGGTATGTACGCACATCCTAATGTTCATTATATGATTACACCGGTCTTTAAACGATGACATCGGTAAAACGGTAAACTGAAGGCTGATTAGTTACCTTGCTAAATCTGGCTCTAAGTGCATCTTTGACAAAGCAAAGGAGGTTATTGAACTTCGAAAGATCTTTAAGGAATAAAGAAAGTACTAACGTGATGCCCTACTTCAATTTTTAAAATTCGGGGTACACAACAACTATGAGAATTCGAATTAAAGCAAATCTAATTATAACATGCCCCGCTAATCCCATGTATTTCATTTAGATGCGGCAACCCTGTAACCGAGCCTTAGCGTTAATCAGCCCTAGAATTGGATGAAAGTCTGCAACTTTTCGTCATCAATACAAAGGGAAAAATTAAGTAATATTCAAACATATTTATTTGACAAAGTTTAAACAGCAACACAAAGAAAAACATAAATTGGAACGCTAATGCTTATAGGATTATTATAAGAGTGCTAATGGCAACGCTGTTCAATACTTATATGTCAAAGTCAAAAATAAAAATTTGTGGTGCCTCGATTGGGCTTGCGCCCGACAATCTGGCAACGTTAATGGATGGCCGTAATAGCCGTAATGTAATAAGAATCTTGAGTTTTAAGCAGAAAGAAACCGTTGTGGATAAACTTTCAGACAAGTTATATGTACAATAGAAGAATTAAACTTTTTCCAGTATTTAATAAACGAATAGTAATTGTAAATTTTGTACATATTTATCATTGGACCAATTTAAATAAAAAATTAAATCTTTAATGGTCCATGGGGCATATTAATGTTGTGATAACGTCACAATATTTCTAATATAAAAAATGTTACGTTTATTTTTGTGTACATGTGCTCTAAAACCAATTTGGAGTTGTTTTACTACATTAAAAGCCCCTCTGCAACGTTGCCATATTTTTCAACCGCAACGTCCACACTAAAGCGTGGTCGTCGAATTGAAACCTCAAACGCATTTTTATTTTTGACAGTTTTTGTTTTTACTTGTCATTTGTCATTTTTGACTGCGTTGATATGGATGAGCTTCCCGCGCGTTGTGATAAACAAAAATGAAGTTTTTCCAAATATTAACAAAATTTAACAACAAAAAAAGTTTCGAAGATATAGCTTGAAAGAGAGAGGGGCCGATATAGTACCTTTTGTCCCAGTGTGTTTTGAGTGTTTCCGATTTATTACCCGTGAGAGTTTATGTTCCTGTGTCCGAACACAATCGCAATGGACGACCGAACAAAATGTGAAGTTTACACAAAACTACTGAGCTCTCTGAATAAAAAGGGCGAGCTAAAAGAAGCGATCAGTTATTCCACGTACGGCAACCAAATAAAACTGATCAAAAACGATCTCGTTTCCAGCGTTGAAAGCGATCAAGAGACGGCATTACGAATGTTAGAAATTCTTCTGGATAATAACGTCCACAGTATCGGGAGCGATGTTGTGGCTATTTTAAGCCAAGAGAGTATGGACCAAAAGCTGAGGAACAGTATCCTAGGCACCTTTAAGAGCCATCTAACAGATTTGCTAGCGGCTTCCAATGTTACTCAATTGGCTTCGCTCTATACCAGTTGGCAAGCGAATGATGTAGAAAAGGTATTTCTTATTGTAGACAAAAGAAGCTGAAATGCAGGATTTTACAATATTTATACTTCTATTACCTGCTTGCAAATGAAGCTACTTCAAGCTGAATCTCAGTCCTCAATGTTTATATCATAAATAATGAAAGTGGCTTGAATCTCCGGTTTATGGAGTCAACTTCAGGCCGATGCTAAAAAGTTAATCTTCACTCTGTTTAGTATGTTATCTCAGTCATTACAAGCATGTACATGCATACAAAATGCATAAATCAGATGACGATGACAATTTTTATTGATTAAATCCTTGTTAATGTCGTGATCTGAAGTCACTTGGTTCAAGTCGACCCTACAATTTTTTGGACTGCATTCTAAACTGCTTGGCAAGTTAATTACAAATGATTATCATCATTTTCAGTCCCAGTGAGATTCAATTTCAAGTGGCTTCACCTTCAAGCACCAAACGAAATGTAGTGAGACTGAAAAATGTCTTTAATCAGAGAACCATTGTTATGCAGCGCAGTTGTTAACAATAATCAAATGTTTTGTTAGTTTGTAGCAATCCTGAAAGAAGTGTGTTATGATGCCGACTTCAGGCCACATTATGAACAATTTTTGTTCACCGACCTTATACCTTTCATAATGAATACTGCAAATGTAGACGATCCATCGAAAGTGGCCTGTATCGATCTGGCTTTAGTATTTGCGTCGATAATGCCCATTACAAACTTGGGAGATGAAAAATATAATGCTTTATTAATAAGAGTAAATGAGTAAGTATGGTTTATTTATTGTTTGGTTTACCTTTCGGTACTACTTTAATTTTTTAGTTATATAAAAAGCATTTCGGAACTAAGAGACAACAATTTTAATTACTGGCACAAACTGTGGATGTTTTTGGTTCGATTGCTTGGTAAAAAATTGCATCATTCCATGAACTTAATGAACAAACTGCTCAGAGTGGTCGAACATGCATTTAGGAATTCGTCTTTCGAACAGAGACTTAGAGGCTATGACTGCTGGAAGGTAAGTAACAAGTTCTTCTTGATTTTATATATGAAATTATTCCTACATTCATTTGACACATCTTTGACTATATTGAAATAATGATCAAATTCGATGTTTTTGCATTTTTTTAGGAGTTGATTGATAACGTAAGCCTAGAGGCTCACCACATAAGCAGCGATAAACAAATAAGATTGTTGCTGACTCCATTGCGAGCGAAATTTTCCAGGCAGGAAGCCGTAATAATAAAACGTTTCGAAGTGTTCGGGTATTTGATAGAGAAGCTTCAAGACAAGGCTGTGCTAGTGTTAAAAGAGTTCCTCGAATTTTGCTTTGGAGAAGTGGGCGACAATACCGATCCGAATAAGGCCGGTCAAGGCAAAAGTGTCCCGGATTTGTGGCTTAGAAGTGCCAATATCTTGCTGGCAATACTTGGTAAGTATGATACAATTTGGGTTCGGAATTATAATTAGTTTGTCGGGTGGTATTAAAACGATTATTAAGAGCAATTTTCCTATAAATACTTTGGCTATATTGCAAATGATAAATAAATATATAACAATTTCTATTTTAGACTCATCTCCAGAATTATAGATATATTTTACTCTTGTTGGAATATAAAATTTTTTTCAGGGCATTCTCATGATCATGCTGAAGATTGTTTAGAAACTGATGCCGATGTGCATTTAAAATCACCGGTCTTAAACAGTACCAATATTTCCAATGCCTATTGTCACGTTATAAATTCCGTCACTGAATGTTGTAAATTTTTAAAGGAAGTAGAATTGGATCAGCGTCGGAATACAGTAAGTAATTTGGAATTTTGACAGAATAATGTCATTTTGTAGGTAAATTTGGGCATCTATACCCAAATTTAAATCATACTTTTGTAGTTTTCATACTCTTTTCGAGCTTGTCGGAGATAGTTTTTGGGCTTTGAATAATTCAATTTATTTTTAGGTTCTGACATGTTTTTGGAGGTCATTGCTTAGCATGATTTTAGACGACGGGGTGTCGCAGAGAGACCAATGTGTCGAGACTATCCGAAAGGTGTTAGATAAACTGTTAAAGGAAAACGACGCATACTCTCACAGTATAGCGGTCATAATTTTTAAGGAAACTGTTAAATCCGATAGACCCGGAGCCCTGCACCTAGTTCTGCACAACCTGGATAAGTTTTTGCAGATTATATTTTCAGTGCCTTTAAGCGAAGATAGGTAAGAATCAAATATCAATGTTTGTTTTATGTTGTTTATATTCAAAGTCAAATATGGCTTTATTGTTATGAACAGAAGTGTTGTTAGCAAAGCAGTTAAGAAATGAAAATTAATTATCTACATTTTGACAGAAAATAAATGTTTACATACAAAATATAATCAGAATAATTGATGAAACACTAAACACTAAAGGTTTGTATTAAAATATTCTTCTTTCCCGAAACTAGCTTCACATTCCATTTTTCTTAGGCGAAGAGGTAGGTGGTTAAAAACCCTCCCGCGCCCCCATACACAATAGAGGCCCTCACCTGATCAGTGTGGGATGGGCGGTGCAAGTGTGATGGAGTTTCGAAAATTGTAAACTGATCGAGGGTTCAGCCGAAGCTTATATTTTTTATGTACAAGACAAGCTGTCTCCAGCATTGCTACGAACGGCAACGTTGGCAGTCGCATGTTTGCATATATCCTGAATTTTTCTATTATTTTATTGTTTTTGGGACTATTTAAATAGTAAAATCTGTCTAGTGTGAAAAGCTATCACTGTTTTTTGTTGTGAAAGTGAAGGCAAGAAGAAAACAAACTTCTTATGACCATAATAAATTTACAAACTAACCTATTGTGCTTTGTGTGATTGTGCATATATAAACACTGTTGCCAAGTGTAAAACTATTTTCTCCTGGAGTCTGCATCTGCCTTTAAAATGGGTAGTCAAGGGAAGGATCTGGTGCAGCTTAAGTGTGAAACCTGTGACATTGCTTGCTATTTTAAAGAGCATAAAACTTTGCTATTTGGTTTTAATTGCAATAGATGCTCTAGAATTTCATGTAAGACCTGCAGTGGAATATCAGCTCAAGAAATTCGATGTGCTTTTGGCACAGAAAAAAATGGTGCTGGTTTGGTGTAGGGAGTGCTTAGAGAAATATTCTACATTTGATGAAAAACTAACTTTGAATAAGAACATTAAGAAGCTAAATGAGGAAAAAACTAAATTAGATAATATAATTAATTCACACAAAGAGGAATTGTGCAAGCTAAAACAGGAACTGGAGGAAATGATTTCAACCAACAGAGCCATGGTGAGCACTATCAGGGCTTTGGAGATAGATAATACCACATATTGCACAGAAATAGATGACCTAAAGTCTTGACTAACCAATCTCACTTTGAACCATTTATTTATTTATTTATTTATTTGTCACAAGTATCAACAGCTACAAGAGCCAATTACAGATACCAACTTAAAACTAAAGAGATCTACAATGTATAAAGTATACTAAGCCAAAAAGACAATAAACCTTAAACTAAAAACTGAAAACTAGTATAAAATGTACACTAAAGCAAGACATCTAGGACTACATGCCAGTTAAAAAAAAAACATTAAAATTTCAAAATTGATTATAAGATATATAAACACTCAGAACGCACATATGAGACCTATAAAACATATTAAAAGATTACCTGGTAACTATGTCGATTTCAGTTTATTTATAATAATTTTCTTAAATTCATTAAAACTAGTCTAGTCAATGTATAGATCAGAGGCATACAAGTTAAAATAATAGCAGAGTTTATATATTGGCGAATTTTTGTAAAGATTAGTACGTGGATATGCCAAATAAAACATTCTTGAGTTACGGGAATTTAATCTGTTAATTGCAAAAGGAAATTCTTGAAGAATATCAGGGCAATCAATTTTGTTCTTCAACATTTTAAAAACAGTACACAAGAATATTTTAATTCTCCTCTTACCCAGAGAAAGTTTATCAAACACCGCCAATAAGTGTTCATTGTCGCAATCTCTCTGGGGATAAACACCAAATTTCCTGTAATACATGCACTTTAAAAAACCTCCTTTGTACGCCCTCAATCAGTGATATCCAGACATTATATTGAGGGGACCAAATGATGGAGGCATATTCCAAGATTGGCAACACCAAGCAATCAAAAAGATGCCAACTGACCTCAATGCTAAGCTCCTTGGAGGATCTGGCAACAAATTCAGAAATCTTCTGAGCACTCTCAACCTTCGACAAGATGTGGGAAGAAAATGAAACATTGGTGTCAAAAATAACTCCTAAATCCTTTTGGTGGGTTACTCTTTGCAGTTGCTCATTATTTAAAAGATAATCAAACACAATAGGGTTATTATTAAGTGTAAACGACATATAAGCACACTTACTGACTTTTAACTTAAAACTGTGAATGTCACACCAGTTCGCAACCTCACAAAAATCATTTTGTAAGATGTGACAATCTTCAACGGAATCTATCTCTAAAAAACACTTGAAATCATCAGCAAGTATAAGACCCTTTGCCTTTTTAATTTTACGAATTATGCCACTAATGGCTGCCAAAAATAAAAGGGGCCCAAGGTTGGAACCCTGAGGAACCCCAGAGGTGCTCTTAAAAATATATGACCTAGATCCCTTAATTTCCACATATTGAAATCTATGACTTAGGTATGCCCGAATCAATCTAATAATGTATGTAGGTACATCTAAATCTGACAAAGATTTTAGGATCATACAATGTCTCACCCTATCAAAAGCCTCTTGTATGTCTGTATATATAACATCAACCTGAGATCTTTTATTGATAGCTTCGTGGACATATTGGCAAAAGGAAGTGAGATTTGTGATAGTAGATTTTCTTGGTAAAAACCCGTGTTAACATGAAGTAATGCGGCCCGAAATTTCATGATATAATCGCTCAAAAATAATCAACTCAAAGACCTTAGAAATGGAGCTCATAATACTAATCGGTCGATAATTGTTTATTTCATGCCTAGAGCCGGATTTGTGTATAGGAAGAATTTTGCTAACTTTCCATCTATCTGGATAAGTTGCGGTTTTGAGGATTAGGTTAAAATGATATTTTAATGGTGGCAATAAATAATCACAACCTTTTAAGATATACGCTGGAATGCCATCTGGGCCAATTGCTTTGTTCGCTTTAATCCTGCTGACGGTCTTTAAGATTTCATCCTCAGATATCAGTTGACTACAGAAAAAATACATGGGCTCCGTGCGTGGACAGTCTAAATAGTTGTCGTTTTTATACACTGACTTGAAAAAATTGGCAAACCCATCTGCAACCTGTTGAGAACCTGAGTAGATTCTGTCCTCAAAAGTCATTTCCTCTAGACAGAGATTCTCAAACTTATTTCGACCACCGCCCACTTTGAGAAAAAAAAAATCTAGCGCCCCCACATTCAGGTGCGTAGCTAGAAAATTCATAAAAGGGGGGGGGGGGGTTAGTTTGAAAGTAGAAAGTGGGAAAACCGGCTGCCTCTTTTGGGCCGTTTAACGGTATTCGAAATGGATATTTAGTCAAGAATATTAGTATAAGTATGTGTAAGTATAACATTACAAAATAAAATATAATAATCACGGTAATTTCGAAATTTTTAATTATAATAAATAATAATAAAATTGTAGTCTTCGCTTTGTAACCAGAAGTACGTACGTAATAAAATATTAAATAAGCTTAGTTTACTTACCTAAAAAATACTCCGACTTTAGTTTAATAAAACCAAAACTAGCCCAAACCCTATTTCTGAGATCAAAAAATGTTTCAATGAGATGAAATAAAAGTCATACTTAATCATATTTAGAAGTATTTTTATTAACATTAAAAGCCTTTGAATTTAAACTTATGTAATGTGAAGGATGAATCTGATGCACTTTGACGAGTTGGTTAATATCAGGCTCGAACTCACTTAAAAACAGCCGTAAGTCGCCGCGTTCAGCAACTTGCAGTCGATTTCTCTTTTTAGTTAGCAACGTCGTTACAGCACTAAATCCACGTTCGCACAAATACGACGATGGGAATGCTATCAGAAATCGTTGCACAACCGACCATAACCCAGGGTACAGTTGGGAGATTGGCTTCTGCAGCCAAAATTCTTGGTAGCTATTCTTGAATTTAATTTTTAATTCTTCGTTTGTTGTCAGTTCTATAAGTTGTTCTTCTAACTGGGATGATCCCGCTGTGTTGACATTTAAAAAAGGATCCAACACCCAGTCTGGTATCCATGATTAAAATGTCCTGGAATCGTTCCTTAAAATCATTGTGGAGGTTCTCCAAGTGTTGACAGTAAATAATCAAGTCATCGTTACTGAAGAATGCTGCTGATAAATTGGGGAAGTTATTAAATTCATGTCTGCCGATATTCCTTTTGTAGAGTAGCAATTTGGCTATGAAAGCAGCAACAATATTTTTTGTTTTAATCAAAGTCATCGCCTTGAAGCTGGAGATTCACATCATTAAACCATTTATACAGGTCTGTCAAGTACGCAATATCATTCCTTGATGTGATGAGGTTACAGCGCAACTCTGTATTTTTATTTTCCAGGAACTCTATCACACAGTCAAACAAATTGTAAAATCGGGTTAGACAAGTACCTTTTGATAGCCAGCGCACTTCTGTATGGAGTAGCAAACGGTTGGAATCTTCATCATTCACAACGCAAAGCTGACTAAATAATCTGCCATTTAATGAGCTGCTTCCGATTTTGTTAACTGCTCTGATAACATATTGGAGTGATGTATGCAAGCGTTCACTCAGATTTCTCGCAACCAAATGCTGACGATGAATGACGCAATGTACCGCAAGCACGCCTGGAACTTTAGGTTTTAAGTGCGCTATAAAGCCTTTGTAACGCCCTGTCATGGCCGGAGCGCCATCTGTAGCAGCTGACATAATATTATTCAAAGGAATTTTCTTTTCGTCACAAAACTTTCCCAACGTATTAAATATGGTTTCTCCTTTTGTGTCTGTTTCTAAGTTTCTAGCAAATAATAATTCTTGACATATTTTCTCATCTTTGATAAACCTCACATATCAAAATAACAATGCTTCATTAGTTGGTAAAGTGGATTCATCCAACTGAATTGAAAATTGACAAGTCTTCAGATGGTTACACAATGATTCTTCAATGTTTTTAGCCATCGCATCAATTCGTATTTGCACAGAACTATTGCTCAAAGGAATTTTTCGGATAATATCTGCCGCTGGTTTATGGAGCACAGTAGTTAATACTTCCTTTACTGTCGGTAAAATTAAATCCTCCCCTATAGTATGTGGTTTGCCGGTTTTTGCAATTAACAATGAGATATTGTACGAAGCACGAATCCCGTCATCGACTTGCTTAGAAGCTGCTGAGAAAAGTTTCGATATAGTTGGCTGAACTGCGTACTTCTTTGCCAGGTCTTGAAAATAGGTTACATTTTTGTCTTTCTTATCCGATTGCACTTTATTTAAATGATCTTGTAGCCTAGATGGCTTCATCACCTCGTTTGAAAATGTTTTTTGGCAAATATGGCACATTGGCGATAACGGATTTGAAGGATTTTCAATGAATCCATATTTAATATAGTCCGCACTATCCTGCCGTCTCTTCTTCTTTGATTCCGACATAGTTTAGACGTGAGTAAAATATTCGCTTGAAAATCTGCTACCGATATGATGATGCAATGCGCGCTAAAATGCTAATGAAAATAAAATAAACAATCACTGCCTTTATATAGAATGGAAATGTAACACGCACCGACAGGAACAAGATAAACTTGCAACCACTTGTGAGTTGTGAGTAACTGAATTCATAATGAGCAAGTCAGAACAAATAAGCGACTCTACTCATGACGCGACGGGGTGCGACTGAAATTGCTCATTATGCTCATCATACAGAACAGGGAATAGCGCTCTCACGCGCCCCCGTATATTTGAAATAATATCGCAGGTCATTAGGACGTATTCGCAATTCGTTATATTATTATTATTTAATTACACTAGAAGCTGTTTCTTAAAACAAGGTTTCTTATGGGTAACAATATTCCACTGTATTTAATTTTTGTTTCCTGTAGCAGGGCTATTCAGAGTCAGAATTTTATAAATAGAATTTGGCTGCCGTCACCCCTCTAGATCTCTTTAACGCCCCCTAGTTTTCTCTGAGCCTTCTACTGCCCCCTTGCAAAGCTCCATCGCCCACAAGGGGGCGTTATCGCCCACTTTGAGAAAGACTGCTCTAGAATGTCAGCAGAATCACGTAAAGACCTCACAAAAGACCAAAACATTTTGGGATTCCCCCTCAAACCAGATTCCATATCCCTCAAATAGTCAGCATAGGCAGCCTTAATTTTAATCTTTACAGCAGCTCTAATGGAACGGTACCTGCACTTCCAATAGTTCAACCGGGATTTCTTAGCTTTAAGGAAAAATTTATATTTAAGCTTGATAAGATTAATAATTTCTTTGGTAAACCATACTGGATATCTTTTATTTATTTGGGTGGTCTTAGGAACGGATTTATAAAAAATGTCTGTACAAGTAGAATAAAAGACGTCCATAGCCATATTCACATCCGAACAAGAATGGAGGAGATCCCAGTTCTGTGAGGCGAACAAATTACACAATAATAAGAAATTAGCTTTTTTAAAATTAAATTTAGTACTTGGCTCAACCTTGCAGAAACTTGGGCGTTCTTTAGGCTTAAAGCAAACACTTAAACATGGATGGTGCCTGTCAATAGGAACCAGGGAATCCTCTACTCCATCCACCTGAAAGCCGTCAAAGAATGAGATAACGAGGTCAAGAAGTACATTATTAAAGTTTTTGACAAAATTTGCTTGAAATAAACTGTTAAGAGAAACAAATGAATGAAGAGAGTTTAAGCAATCATTACAGGACATAGGATTAACATAGGAAGGAATGTTAAACTCGCCAATAATAGTAAACTCTGAGTTCTTCTTACCTACTAGATTAGCCTCAATTTTCTCAAAAAACCTTTCATACACATCACTAGTACTATTAGGGACAAAGTAAATTACAAGGACATACAAATAAGTAGACGCGCCAAATGCTATTCTAATACACAGCGCTTCCTGATCAGCATCAAAAATCTTCAGTTCAGTGGCAATAAAACAATCCTTAATCGCAAGCAACACACCATCTCCTTGAGATTTATCAGTCAACAACCTACTCCTATCTTTTCTAAAAACGAGCCTGTTGCTAAAGGCAAACTCTGCGGTCTCAATCGTTTCGTTCAGCCAGGTCTCAGATAATGCAATTAATTCATAATCGTTAAGAAGCATAATGTCTCCAAAACTAATATTTTACATTTTAAATGTCAACTAAACAATGTATGTTTGGGTAAGGACCATATTATGTCAGTAAAAGAAAATAAATTTCTGAGTTTGTATATAGATGCTAGATGCTAGGATAAGATTTGATAAACATGTGGAGGTATTATCATCAAGGTTGTCTTCTAACTGCTTTGCTTTGCGCAGCATAGAGGGTGAGCTGGGCAAATCAATAACTAAGAGTGCCTACTTTGCAGCATTGACCGACTCTCATTTAAGATATGGTATCTGGTTTTGGGGAAATTGTGCAGGTTATTTGCACAGCTCTCTTTTTATGCTGCAAAAACGTGCCATCAGAAACTTGTTTAGACTGGGTTATATCTTGCAAACCCTACTTCATAAGGGAAAAAATATTAACATTGCCTTGCCTTTTTATTTTGGAAACTGTATGCTTAATGTATAGAAAATACGCCTCAATAATTAACTCTGTTAA
>MU184232.1:0-39917 GCA_016904865.1 Pissodes strobi
TGAATTTGATTGTGGGTTCTATGGTGTTAATATGATTTAGAAAATCGTTAAGAAAATGTTCGTTATATGGATAAATTGAACAAATGTCATCTATATAACGCCACCAAATTAAAGGTTTATATTGATAATTTTCAATAAAATTTAATTCAAAATTTTCCATAAAAATATTACTTAATAAAGGTGATAAAGGCGAACCCATAGCCATACCATTGTTTTGTTGATAGTAATGGGTATTGTATTGAAAATAAGTAGTTTTTACGCAAAAAGTAAGTAATTCGAGTATTGTGTCAATATTAAGTTTTGTACGTTCACCAAGGTTAATATCATTAGTTAATTTATTTCTTACAATATTTAAAGTTTTATCAACAGGTACGTTGGTAAATAGACTAACAACGTCAAAACTTACCAGAGTATCGTTAGGATTTAAATTAATTTGTGAAAGTTTCTCTAAAAAATGTTGTGAATTTCTTATATATGAGTTAGTATTGTTAGCAAGTGGATTAAGAATGTTGAGTAGATATTTAGCAATCGGGTGTGTTGGCGAATTTATACAGCTGACTATTGGACGTAGAGGAATATTTAGTTTATGTATTTTTGGTACTCCATAAAAATGAGGTGTTTTACTATTGTGTGGTGTCAGTTTGAATCTTTCTATGTCATTGAATTGATTTTTTGTGTTTTTTTAACATATTGTATATCTGTCTCTCAATACGTTCTGTTGGATCATTATTTAGTATTGAGTAATTACCGTCATTTAAAAGAGACATTATCTTTTCATCGTAAGTAATGCAATTCATTATTACGGTTGAATTACCTTTATCTGCTGGTAGAATTTTAATAGTGTTATCTCTTTTTAATGATTGTAATGCTCTTTGTTCTGTGTATGTTATGTTTTGTTTAATTTTAAATGGTTTTTCTAGTGTTATTTTAGTTCTAATTCTAAATTCGTCTTTATGTTCTTCTGGCAAGTTTTGTGTTGTCTCTTCAATTGCTGAAATGATATCAAACTTAGGAACGATTTTAGGTGTGACTGAGTAATTTAAACCTTTAGAAAGAACAAGCTTATCAACATCGAATAATGCTCTATCAGACAAATTGATTACAGTTTTTTCAATAAAGTCGTTATTTTTAACAATAGAAATTTCTTTCTTTAATTTTTCTTGAATGAGATTATTAAATTTATTTATATGAATACGTTTTTGTTTATCAAAATGTATTAAGTAACTTTTATGAACACAATTACAAATATGATTGAAATCTATAGGTAAAATTTGGTTTTGCAAGTTTAGTTTTAAATTATTAATTTCTATTTGAATTTTATATTTATTAAATCTATGAAACTGTAATCTTTCTCGTAACAGAGCATTACTTGCTCTTTCTAAGATTTTTGTGGTTTTTTGGTTGTTGTATGGTGCTTTAAGTCTTAAACCTTTAGGAATCAAGTTATTGTTTTTGCATTTGTGTAAAAAAGTTAAACTGTTTTCAAAATGCAATAGCTTTTTATGTTTATTTTCTAAATTTCTAAAAATAGAACAAATATTAGGCCCATACCTTTGACAAAGCGTTAAATATACGTAATGTATTACCATTAAAGAAAAAAAAACAAAAATATTACGTTATAATCTGAACAATATTAAAAATTACAGCTTCATAGTTTGTCATAAGCTAAAAAGACATATTAAAAGTAAAAAAATGTGTTAAACTTTAAAAGAAGAGAAATGAAACACACAACAAGTCAAAAACCAACAACAATAAACACAAATTATATCATCAAAAATATCATACTAATCTGTCATTGTAGTATTCTACAATATTTAATTGTAGTAAGCCTTTTTTTAAATCTCCGTTGAACCTTTTAATATTTCTATAAAGAAAATACAAGTTATTATCGATTTTGATACTCTAATAAATTAATGAATTCTTTGTTAATGCCGATTTAGGGACTGGCAGGGAATATTTTCAGCTTGACGTGTTTGATAAGGTTCAGGCGTATTAGACACAGAACGTTCTTTATGAAGTAAACATACTGTTTCAAGTATAAACAATGCCTCCAAAGTTAAAATCTGTGATGAAAGAATCAAATGCCTGCAATGATCTCTGAATCTTGCCTTGTTCAAATGCCTAACTGCTCTCTTCTGAAGAACAAATACTATTAAACAGCTGCTGGCCGTATAAGCCTCGGAGAGCAATCTCGTATTTAAGCTGAGGCTCACCAACGACTCTTGGCGAGGAAAAGTCTAATTTTCATTGAATACTATAGCATAGCAAGCAGATGCTAATTTTTATTTTAAAGCGCAAATATGGTCGTGAAATTTTAATTTCGCATCCAGGATGATGCAAATACATGTGTGGTGCTCTCAGTTGTCTGATTATCCAGAGAGATAGAAGAAGTTAGTAGACATTTCAACGATATTATGTTGAACCTTTTAATAGTAAAACAGAAAGAGTTAGGGTCACACCACTTTTGGACACACTCAATATCTTGCAAAACCGTGAGTTTCAGGTCGCTAGTCACATGCCTATGCCATAAAATTGTAGCGTCATCAGAAAAAGGGGTGATTTTACCTTTAGTATGAACAGTGCGAGAACAAAAAAGAAATCGGACCCAGTACAGATCCCTGTGAAACACCCCTCGAAACAGCTGCAGTCTTTGAACGCTTCTCATTGCACTGGACCAGCTGTGACCGGAGAGGTAGCTTTGGAACCAGTAAAGAGTGCTCCCTCAAAAGGCATATGGTTCAAGCTTCAGCAGATTCGAATGCTTTTCAAAAATCGCAGAACACTTTCATCGCAGCATCGCCGTCGTTAAGAACGTCATTAAAATATAGCATGGTCAGTGCACTTTGATTTTTGGAACCAAAATTGCGCCTCACTTACGATGTTAAATAGAGAAAGGGGTTCCATTATTCGCATTTTCACAAGTTTTTCAATAACCTTTGAAAGCGTAGACAGTAGGGAGATTGGGCGGAGATTTGATGGATCACCTACATATCTACCTTTGTGAATAGGTATAACCAGAGCCGTTTTTAAGCTGTCTGGAAATACACCTAATTGAAATGATTGGTTTGTATTATGTATCCAAGCCTGACGAATTTTTATTCCTTATGCTCGACAACGTTCTCTTTATTTCCTGAATATTGTTGCGATATATTACAAATGTATCAGAAATGTACAGACTTTGGAGGTAGCTGAGTGGATCCTTTGACTGGTTTAGAACAGAGGTTAGTTTTTCTGCAACAGAGCAGTAACACGTATTGATTAGATTGGGTTTAACTTCAATTTTTGTCTGAGAGCTGTTCTTACCTCTTAAGTTATATTATATTTTCCATTTAGCTTTACTTTTATGAGATAGATTTATTTCTTTTTATTTTGCTCGTTTTAGTAATTATTGTCTATAGATGCGCGTGTTCTCAGTAACAGTTCAAGAGAAAACCATTAAATTATTGTTTGCTCGCTTCACCCAAAAATCTCAATAATATAATATTGTATGAATCCACTATATTGTCTTTCCTGATAAGCGTTGTTGCTATATTTAGCTGGAGAAAAATGTTCTTGCTGCAATCGCTAATTTCTGTAATCTCCTCTTTAGTCCAATCAGTGGGGGCCATTAAAGGCCTCTGCCATACAAAAGGTGATGTAGTAGTAATTTTTTAATATGTTGTTAAGGTTTAGGTCTTGATTAAAAATCCAAGTTTTGGACCTTGGGGAGGGACCGCTCGAGCCGCCATCTTTAATTAAAGATACACAAAACTGTATTTTTCAAAATATATCCACAGCGGTTAATCTTACGATGAAAATGTTGGAATAAAAGTTAGATATCGTTATTTTTTCGATGTACCTATCAAGTACAATGGGATATCGTCAAACGGGCGGAACAATTTGGGCGGAGTAATAATTTGGGCGGAGGCAAAAAGGGCAAAGAATATTTTGCAGATAACGAAATTGGCAATTGGTAAATTAATTTTATTTTTTTACTCGGAAACCGTTCAGCGGGCAGAAAAAAGTCAAGAGGCCATTTTTGTTAGAAACTAATGGAAGATTACGAAAATATTTTTACTTTCAACACCCTGTATCTCTAAACCGAAGATAATGTACCTTCCGTTCATTAACTTTCCACCCAGCCAGTTTGATACAATTTATACAGCACTTCTGCTAGCTGTCGAAAAATGTAAGATGTCGAACTACAAAACCTGCTTCGTCACCTTCGATCAGCCGCTTTATGCGAAAGCTGAAGAAATCGTCGCTATTAATCCAAAATTTGCAAATGTCATCGTAAGACTAGGGGGATTTCATCTACTTATGTCTTTCTTGGGCTCCATTGGATACATAATGGCCGGAAGTGAACTGAAATAACTTTTCTCTGCTATTCACGCTGAGAATAGTGTTGAGAAATTGCTAGCTGGCCACGCATACGCTCGTGCAATTCGTGCACACATATTGTGTCATCTTGCCTTGGCACACCAGATTCTGGAATCCCTTGCTTTTACAGACAACGATCGTGATGTGATGGAATAACTGATTGGGCATTTGGATAAATCGACGATTCTCAGAGCCGATGAAAACGAGGCATTCAAAGTTGTTGCGACTAAATTTAAAGAGGCGCTTACTAAGTTGGAAAACAATGGCCCCACACCCAAGCTATGGGTTCAGTATTTTCAAATGATTACTTTAGTGAAACATTTCATTGAAGCTGAGCGAATGGGAAACTGGCAACTGCATCTCGACACTGTTCAAAGAATGCTTCCGTAGTTTCCCTTAAGCAAAATCTGCTCATGCAAAATATGTTGGAGTTAGAGAACAAAATGGCTCCGGTGGAATACCACAAATTTACAACGGAGGGCTATTTCACTATCAGGCGCTCAAACAAGGTTTGGTCAGGGGTTTGGTCTGATATTACCATCGAACAAACTTTGATGCGGATGATGCATAGCTGTGGGAGCCTCACTCGTGGTCGTCGAATAAGTGACAGCGTACTTGCTATCTAGACTTTGGAAATGATATCTTTGCATAACGTTTGTAATGTCATTGATGAATATTGCGACGTTCATCTAAACTCGTCCGAGCAACACGTCGATACCAGGACTTCACGCATTAGTCGGGACAACGAAGACTTGAAGGAACTCTTGAACTGGTTTACTCAGCATCCTCCCGGGGAACGAAACCAATTCGCTTTTTTCCATCAGTACAGGAGTGTTCGGGGATGATAAGATTAACTGTCATTTGACCAGAGAAAAAGGTATCGAGGTGATGACGAACATGGTTGTCACGTTCGAAAATTTCGGGTCCATCACACTTAAACGCAAAGACAAGGTCATCCCATTGGCAGCAGTCAACAGCAGCATAAAAGTCGGGGAAGCAACAATTTCAATCAACCCACTCATTCGGTTTCAAAGAATGTGCATTGCGAAGAAATCCGACGACGAGTTGAAAGATTATCTTAAATTCGAGCTTGCTCCATTTCCTTTGTCGTTTTTTTTCAGAGGAAGGATTGCGCATAGGTACGAAATTTTCATTGTGCAAAGTTTTTACACAACTTCCAGAAGGTGTGGAATTCGGAGATAACCAAATCAATCTTTTGGATGGAGGATACCTTTTGCACAAAGTTGTATGGCACCGTAATTATTCATTTGCGTCCATTTCCGAAATGTACGTTCAATATGTACGAAATCACTACATTTCACATGCAGTCGTTGTTTTTGATGGATATCCGAGTGATGGAGGCAAAAGTAATACCAAGGCCGCAGAAAGACTTCGCCGATCAAAGAAGCATAAGTTTGCGGATGCTCTCTTCGATGAAACAATGTCCGTTCAAGTTTCCCAGGAATTAATTTTAGCCAACGAAAAAAATATAGCCTGTTTAATTTCAATGCTAACAAAAAAATGGAGCAGGCTGCTATTACTGTCAACCAGGCGGAAGAAGATGCTGATGTGTTGGTTGTCAGAACAGCGATTTCCTTGTGCCCAAAATTTGATGCTGTTTTCGTAGTTGGCGAAGACGTTGACCTTCTTGTTTTGCTGACAGCATTTGCACCATCTCAAGGAAACATCTACCTCGGCAAATCAGGAAGACGCAAAATTGCTGAGAACATTCTGTTTCTCCATGCTTTTAGTGGCTGTGACACGACATCGTCAATCTTCAACCAAGGAAAAATGAAGTTTTGCTCGCTTCTCCAGAAAACAGCAGGACTCAGTGACAACATTGGCATCTTCAAACATCAGGATTCAACACCAGAAGACATCGCAGATACTGGAGCACGCTTTCTCGTTGCTTCGTATGGTGGCAACATGGAAGAAGACACCTTAGAAGAAATCCGCTATCAACGTTTTGCTAGATCAACCACAAAAAGTAAATCCAATCTTGCTTCTTTGCCACTAACACACCAACAAGGATGCTGCGCGGTATCATTCTTTCAGCACATATCATCAAGTCCAGAAATGGTATGGAATCGAGAAAAAAACCAGAAGACTGGGGCTGGCAACTTGGCAGCAATGGGTTTGTTCCACTCACCATGACAAAACAAGCAGCACCCGACAACTTATTGAAATTCATTTCATGCAGAAAAAGATGCGGCAAAGCATGTAGTTGCAGGAAAGCTGGGTTGAAGTGTTCCGTTGTGTGTGGCTTCTGCAGTGGTCAGTCATGCGAAAATGTCCCGGAGGTTCAAATCGATAGTGAGGACGAAGATGACCAAGACTTAGCAATGGAAAAGCAATGTATTCCCATAAGCACCGATTATGATGATAACCGACGAGAACCATCAAAGAAAGGAAAACGCTAATAAATTGCCAGGTTCATGCGTCATTTCCTTCTAAGATCGCGACGCTGTGGATTAGGCCTATTGGGGATACCACCATAAAAAACGCGCCATTTACTCTACCTCAAGGGGCTCAAGGTGATGTGGATAAGAGTAGAACTAAGAAATCACGGAAACATTACAAGCAGCGGTGGCTGGTGAGGTAGTGCCACGGTGCCACGATGCCATGGCACTACCTTATTTTTCAGTTTCTTTTTATGTTGTGCGTTATATTTTAATGAGACATATGAAGGTTATAACATATTTTTTTCAGAAAAATAATGTAGTGCCATGGCTCCGTGGCACCGTGGAACTACCTCACCAGCCGCTGCTGATTATAACTATGTAAAAAATAGCGACAATTTCGGAAAAATTACAAAATTGGGGAGTTTTTCTATTTTTTTGGAAAATATGTTCAATTTTTCGTCGCTGTACTAAAAAATTAATATATAATAAAAAAAATGATCATAGAAATATAAATAAAAATAAAAATTTATATTTTACTTCCATCCAAGATGGCGGCTCAAGCGGTCGCACCCCAAAGTCGAAAACTTGAATTTTTCATCAAGGCCTAAACCTTAACAACACATAAAAAATTTACTACTACACCACCTTATGTAGGGCAAAACACCCCACTGATTGGCCTACTTGTCCGCGGATAAGTTTCCCTCGTGGGTAAATATAAAGTGGAAAATAAGGCTGTTGTCGTTCTCGGTACGCAAGTCAGTGATATAAAATATGTACAGAGTTGGTAAAAGGTTTGCACCCTGTATTAGGCCCACATTAATGATGTGTATACGTACTACTCGTTTAGAAACCAAGGCAAGGTTAATATGTCATTTGAACTAACAAAAATTATAAACTCTTTATGTTCTTTTCAGTAGTTCTTGCAGCACCTTACACGCTACTGATTTTTTTTATTGTTAGCCGTATGCTTGACCTTGACACGTACAAGAAACTAATAATAACGTAACATTTTTACCGTGACCACTCTCACTCTTAATACCAACCTGCTCCCGCTGATGCAAAAGAACTTTTACTGTTCTTCTTGTTCCTTGTGTGTTTTACTTTGTTTAGGATTTTGATATTTACAGCGGAACATATTACGTTACAAAATAGTCGTGCAATTGTCTCTTTAGAACCGGTGCGTAAATTTGACCTTATTTTTGTTATAATAGTGACAAAATAAAACGTGAACGTATTTTAAAAGTATTGCGTCAATCGTTGTTACAGCTTACAGTAGAGTAAAACGATTATCATTCTTTATATTAGAGATAACCAGCTATTTGTTGAATGATGTATTTGCTTTTAAAGAGTCCAACTCCTATTATTCGACATAAATCTTCTTGCTAAGGAAAGTAGTGAGGCGAAGTTCCGTCTCTCATGAAATTGGAAGAACCTCTTAGATGGTTTACACACTGCGTAAATTAAATCATTTGTTAAATGTCATCATAATGATAGTTGTGAAAATCTCGTCTCGAATAAAGTTAATAGATTCTATTGACTTAAGGCAATGCATTCCGAGGAAGTCAATTCACACGGTCGACAATGCAAGAAAAAGTGATTTAGCTAAAAAAACAATACACCGTTTACTAACATACAAGGGATTTAATAATGGACCATTAAAGAAAGTCATTTACTATTTAAATTATTATGCGTGCTTAAATGTTTTATTTGGCGGAACTTGTAGAGGTTGAAGCAGGTGCATATTCCAGGGGGTAGGGGGGTTGAAGGAATAATTAATTACCGCCAGACTTTTTATACTCAAATAACGTCCTAATTTTTTCCAGCCCTAAACATTTTGACCACTACCTTCTTAGACTCCTATTCTAGGGGCGCCACTGGGATGAAGTAGCAAAACAGTAGCACCAAAATGTTTTGCAATAATTAGTGTTAATCTAGTAGGGATTTGCTCATTAAAAAAATAGACCTTGATTATTTAACAGATAAGTGGATACGCTGACTTTTTCAAACATTTTATATTTTTTTCGTATTAAGCAACTAAAAATACAATATTTTTGATTCTTGAGTTGTTTTCGTATCTTGCTTCGTTTTCGATAAAAAAAAGTAAAAACCAGTTTATTACATTTCCAATTTTTTTTGATAAAATCGATATTTTTATTTATATCTTAAATATGCTTTTACCGATTTTGTTGAAATTTAATAGTGTTATCTGTAGTAATAGGCGGCTCATTTAGCCCTAATTAGATTAAAAATATAATGTCCAGTGGCGTCCCGGAGGCATACGGAATATTATTGACAAAGAAATGTGCGCCACTGACTCTTTTAACCATTTTATATTCTTTTCGTATTAAGCAACTAAAAATACAACATTTTTGTTTCTTGAATTGTTTTTGTATCTTGCTTCGTTTTCGATAAAAAAAATAAAAACCAGTTTATTACATTTCTTTAGGGCACCAAATTCTACATCAAACGTTGTAATAAACTGGTTTTATTTTTTTTCTCAAAAACGAAGCAAGATACGAAAACAATTTAAGAAACAAAAATGTTGTATTTTTAGTTGCTTAATACGAAAAAGATATAAAATGTTTAAAAGAGTCAGTGGCGCACATTTCTTTGTCAATATAATGGATGTCGGTATGATGCCCCCAGGGACGCCACTGGACATTTTATTTTAATCTAATTAGTATCTAATAAACGCTAAATGAGCCGCCTGTTATTACAGATATACCTATTAAATTTCACCAAAATCGGTGAAAGCATATTTAAGATATAAATAAAAATATCGATTTTATCAAAAAAGTTTGGAAATGTAATAAGGCGGTTTTTACTTTTTTAATCGAAAACGACGCAAGATACGAAAACAACTCGGGAATCAAAAATATTGTATTTTTAGTTGCTTAATACGAAAAAAATATAAAATGTTTGAAAAAGTCAGCGGCGCACACTTTTTTTGTCAATAATATTCTGTATGATGCCCACGGGGACGCCACTGGACTTTATATTTTTAATCTAATTATGGCTAAACGAGCCCCTTATACTACAGATAACCCTGCCAAATTTCAACAAAATCATTAAAACCATATTTATGATATTAACAAAAAACTGATTTTTTATAAAAAGTTTGACACCCTGTATCTTGGAAACTATGCATTTTAGGACCCATGTTCATATAAAAAAATGTTCATGATTTTTATATGTAGAATCACCCTCTGTAATTTGGCAACGCTATTTCCGGACACCCTGTATATTTGTATTACAAAATTTAGTGACGCCTTCGTTCAACTGCCTACTCTACGAACCACACCTATAAATGTCAACACCGCTGAGTGAATCAGGTTTATGGACCGGTTGTTAGGCAATTATTATCCGCATTAAAACGCAGACATATCTAAAGGTGTATACAGACCTGTCCGAAGCTGTATCCAGATTTATGTAAAGCTATATAAAGATCCGTCTAAAGCTGTATATAAACCGGTCTAAAGCTATATACACACTTCGCCCCGTGTCTGGCACGAAAATAACTCAGGTCAGGAATTTATTTTTTTATGGCGATTTACGTGTAAAAATAGAGAAATTCAAGTCATAGCATAGATTATGTATCCACTTATCTGTTAAATAGCATAATCAAGGTCTATTTTTTTAATGAGCAAATCCCTACTAGATTAACACTAATTGTCAATAATATTCGGTATGATGCCCTCCGGGACGCCACTGGACTTTATATTTTTAATCTAATTAAGACTAAATGAGCCCCTTATTACTACAGATAACCCTGCCAAATTTCAATAAAATCAGTAAAATCATATTTAAGATATTAACAAAAAACGGATTTTTTTATAAAAAGTTTGACACCCTGTATCTTGGAAACTATGCATTTTCAGACCCATGTTCATATGAAAAAATGTCCATGTTTTCTTATGTAGAATCATCCTCTGTAATTTGGCGATGCTATTTCCGGACACCCTGTTTATCAATGATTTTTAAGCATTGAAATTATTAGAGTAGTAAAATTTAGAAAAATACCCTATCTAAGAATATTGAGAAACCTGAAAATAAATTGCATAAACCCAACTTGACCTGGTCTTTAAATATTAAGTATATTCTCGGATATACCGTGCACAATGGAAAATTGATTAGGTCTCAAACCTAATTGAGATTATGGTATCGCACTTAAAATAATAATTAGGTTTTTTAAAATAAGTATCACCCAAATTCTAAGGTCATTAGCACTTAATCTTAAGTTCTATATCATTAGTTCAATATGAATTTTTCTTACTAAGTAAGAGATAATAAAATAAGAGATAATAAATAAAACATCTAAAATAAAAATTGATCCCCTAAATAAAACAATTATAAATTAGTTCCATGTCAGAGATAATATCAGGGGACAAATAAATTGTTAAAAAAGAAATATTAAATCAAATAAATGGACCTTTGAACAAAACATATATCCAATGCAGTTTTACACGGAAAATCGAAGTGAGCTCAATTCGGTAACCTGATTATGACAAAAACCTAAAGTGCTAGTTATGTAAGACGGTCTACTGCCATAAGGCTTCAACAAATTACAGTAAGTACGTAGCATTTAAATAAGTATACGTAATACAAAAAAAATAAATCAGATAATTACAATAATAATAGTATGGTATTTGCTAACCAAGATAATACTATAGACGGTAATAAAGACAGTCGGCATTAGTTAGTCAAATTACGGTAAGGAACGGTAATAATCGATATTAACGGTAAGTTCGATAAAAATAAATTAAGTAATTATTACAGTAAGGGCATACCATTTAGGTAAATGTAAGTAATATAAAAAGTATGTCAGATAATTACCATGATATTAGCAAGAAATTTCCTAATCAAGGTAATGTCGTATACGGTAGTGAAGAATTAGTTAATCAAATAATGATAAAACGATAATAGATAGGTTAAAAGATAATAAACGAATAAAAATCATTTAACGTTTGTTTCAAAATAGATACGGTAAGGAATGGTAAGTAAAATAAGTAATTATAGGGCCCACTTTTATGCCATTTCATATGATCATACGGAAGTGGAATTCACTGATAGTGGTTGGTGGCTATTTCCTAACTCATACCTGGCCGGCCTCAATTAGAGATTTACTGCTTTCTGTAAAGCTTCACGTCACGCCATGTGGGTCAGCGTCATTTTGAAAAAAGGTGTCTCAAACTGGCAGGAATGTATCTGGAAAAACTCTTTAGGCTAGCGAAAGACCAGACGGAGAATCGACTCTTTTGAAAAGAGTAACTTCACTTTACATAAAATACATTTTCGTGATGATATTGCCCATAATACGAAAAATTATTAATGGCAGGGACTTGCCAATTTATCTCATGATAAATTAATAAGAATACTTGACCTGGTGGTCAAAGTTACAACGATAAACGATAATATCTCGACCTTGAAGAATTGTATTGTCCCTACTTACACGTTCATCACTCGGAAGGGAATACAACGTCAACTGCCAAAAGATATCATAGACATCCATCAAGAGAACGTTCGAAAAGAAGAGACGATTACGAACACTTCGTAGCTTCCAAAGTATGAATTAGTTAATGTTTAAAATTTTAAGATATAAATTCTAAGTTCATAAGAGATATGTTAAGTTCTAATGCAAAGCAAAGAGAATATTAATCACATAAATCTACCAGTGAAAGGAAAAAAAATACATTTCTGGCTTTGGTAGCATTTACAACGCTACACTGTATAGCTTTAGAGAGTTTTAGACAGGTCCGAATATAGACTTGAATAAATCAGTCTAAAAAAAGCACCAGTATTTTCTCTTTTATGTTTGTCCATGGGAACTGATAGATATTTGCTCACATAAAAATCAAAACTGCTTCCAAACTTGTTTTAGATGAATCTGAAACATTAATAATTTAACTTTCTTTTATAAAAGATTCCATTACTGCAGATGATATCCAAGAAGATCAGTTTATGTCGTGGGAAGGTCCAAGCCACCAAAAAATCACATAATTCAGATTGAGTGTTTAAGTGAGTTTAGAAGATGAATAATCAGAAGTAGGTATAGATTCGTCCAGCATCTGGTGTAGTTTCTTCAAACTCCGATTACTCCGAAGAGTGTAAGGTTGGGACGCTGCGCAATAAATAATGAGATTCCATGGGGCACAGTCTGACTGCAGAGGGAATAATGAGGTAATGACTCATGCGCTGTTTTGGTTTCCTTCGACAATTGACACCAACAAGATGATAGTCATCCATATGATTACCAGGTTCCTTCTAAACCATTTGAAACTGCGAACGGCATAGATTTATGAGTACTTTTCAACGACTCTGTCAGTATTCTCGAACACGAACTGCAACAAATATGTGAGCAGTTTACTCGTTGTGATCATCAACTTTACAGGCAAAGTACAGTTCATCATTTCTGGTGCACTTGGGCAGTAATTTTACCACAAATATAACAAAAGTTATTGGTTTTATTCACACAAACTTGCGACGACATTTTTATTAAATTAAATAGGGTAGATACCAAATGTGGAAAATACGAATAGATGATCACTAACCAACTGCACATAAACAACTAAAGCAATATTTTGGGGACATAATAATAAAGTCTTTCAAATATCTACTTATTGCTTATTAACAGATTTTCAAAGCCATTCTATAAAGTTTAGGGCTAATTTAGCAAGGCAGTTTTATATTAATTTAGGTTTAAATTTTACAAGATACTCATTTATTTTATAGGCAGAATGGTCTTTGTGTTAAATATTGATAGGTTTCGCAACAAAAGTACCAGCCAAAATTTTCCACAAGGTGTCAATTCTATGAATTTACCTTTGGTATGATAGTTGGTACGCTGTCACACGCTGGAATGAAAGTTAATCATGTTTTGTTTTGCCACTTCCGAAACAGATTTGTGAGTTTTTTAATACTGTTATTATACCTCGTGAAAATAATAGATTTTGATTAAAGAAAATATTTCTTCAGGCGAAGGTTAAAGCAATAAAATAGTCGACTTCGCCACTTCACAGCGATATTATTTCCATTTGAAGATAAATTAAACTCAGGTAACGTTAACTCAGGTAAAGTTGACTGAAATAGTCTACTATTATGACAAGTATTAAAAGCCGCCTGGTTAGGATATTTTTTTTAATCTAAAACCTGACTAACCATCATCTATGCCATTTCAAATACTCATATATCTATATACTGCTCTCATGTACTGCTCCCATTAACTAAATTTTAGATATGGAAGCACTGCTATCTATGAGACGCTTTTGGCTTTCTTTCATCATTTTTATATTTCTATATCTCCAAATAGCTGTTTTGTGCTTTATTTATAGATCTTTCTCTGCATTAGGTTGCAAACAACATCACTATCAGCTTAGCCGTTTAATCTGCATTACTTCCTATACTCATCCAATAGATGCCAATTATAGCTTTGCTGTGGTAGCAGTGTGGTTTTCCGATGTTACCCTCGATCCTCGATATCCTTTTTATCAGTTTCACATTATATCTACTGATTTTTCTTTGCTCACGTGTTCTGGCCGTAATCGATCCAGCTTTGCCACTTATTCTGCAATACTAATTATAGGGACAATAATAGTTTCATGCAATTTTCCAATTTTTCTGTATTCTTTCCATTTTGTTTTTTCTTCCTGCAGCAAGGTATCAGCTGCATAAGTTGAAATCAGAATAATACAGTGATTGAAAAGCCTACTGTATCCATAGTTGTTTATCGAGAGGACACCAAAGTTTTTAAAGTTAACTTTTAGTGCCTCTATTCTATTATGCAACACTCAAGTTCGAACCTTATTCTGTCTCTCCAAATAGTAAATTCATCAGTTCTGTATTTTGTATGAGGAGGATATATTTGATGAAGGTGAAGGTGACCACCCAGGATTGGGATTATGTGCCCAAAGTATTGGAGTCTTGTGGGTTGAACGTATTTACGCTGTTATACCATGACACTATTCTGATCGTCCTATGTGTACAGATTTATTATTTTCCTATATCCTTCCATCAGAAGGATGCAGTGAATGCAAAGACTACTATACTTGGGATAAGCTAGGTTTGTGATTTGAATATGTTTCAAAGTTCTTTGCAACGAACCTTAGTTTTATTCGATTATAAAATTTTGTTTTTTTTTTGTATAGTTTTTCTTATATTACTTTTTTATACTTGATGCATTTGAAAATACTTTATAGATGATCCGCAAATCATTCTACTCATTCTAGTCATGGATTTTTATTGATGGCTGGCTACAAACAAATCGACAATGATATGTGGGCGAGGGTTATGTCGCTTGTACAGCTTCTTTAGACCATATTCTAAATGGAGGCTGATGATACGTTGCGAAATTAACTTCAAAACCCTGTAGTCGTTGACAATGTACAACTTCGATTCTTATAATGAACCATAACCTACCCACTATCTCATTTTGGATCGAAATTAAATCGATCGAAAGTAACGAAGGCTCGGTCGGCAGTACTAATGCAACCTAAAGGCCATCACGCTTGTTTTGTTAAAGCGCTAAAGAAGAAATAACGTAATGATATAGCTAGAAGGTGGTCGAGATAGTAAATAGACACCTGATGTGATAAAGTGTTGTATGTGGGGTAATGCTAAATGAATCGTGCAACTCATCTTCTCAGTGGTGTAGGGGTTTACTATTTTCGTAAAAACGTGAATTAGAATTTGAAATATATTTTTCTTGCCTTCAAGTTAGGGCGGACGATGTTGAAAGGGCTGCTATTTCATAATAGGTAAGTCTGAGTTTGTTACCGTCATTAATTTAATTAATTGTATTACTGGTATATTTTCTACCGGATCCATAGGTATTAACCATGTAGTCTTTATGATGACGGAGTCTATGTAGGCATGTCTTGTCATCTATTCCACAACCCCACACCTCCTACATAAAGAGCGGTGTCGTGAAATATAATATTTTGTTAAATATAATTTTTATAGAAAATTCTCGTTTCGACCAAGTAAAAATTCACAATGGTCACCATAAGAACATCTAATTTTTCGGTTGGTAACTTAAAATCGAAAGGCAATATCGAAATGTTTTTAACGTAAATATATTTGTCTTAAAAACTGTTTTAGTGATGCAAAAATGTAAAGACTATCAAAATTACGAGCAAACAATTTTAGTTTTTCCAATTATCTTATAATATAAATATTCTACATAAAAAATCGGGACTAGGTACTTTTGAAATAAGCCGAAAATTCCAACTTGGGTATAATAAACCAAATCCCAATTTAAAGACTCGAATTTCAAATACACTATATAGCCTCAAGAATATATTTATGAATAATATATTGTTTGTTACTACCCATATATCGCAAAGAATTTTTGCATAATCTTCTATTTCAGGTTCGGTTTATTTGACTGATGTACTTTGTACTATCAGTCTAGACAAATCAACAAGACAAAATGGGTTCAATTTAATTACAGAATCCTGTTTATATTTAGATCATTTTTTGTTGTTGTTTTGTATATTTCAGTCTACAGTTTCTGTTAATTTTAGTTGTAGTCATTAATGGCGACCCAAGACCATCAATAACCACAGGGTCTCGAATTGATTTAAAGAAAGTAACGTAGGGTAAATTATTTAGAGAGGGTTTGTTGAAACAGTGCTGCGAGTGGGCGAAATATACTCACCTGAAGGCTATAAATAGCTTTTTCAATAGGAAAAGTATGCACAATAAAGCTTATACAAATTTCAGATTTCATTGCTAATAATAATTGCCTTATGCGTATACACATTTTTAGCAAAATATGCAATGCAATGACATGGATAATTGTTTGGCGATAAACCGCAAAATAGGAAATCTGGCACACGACAGTCGGCAGCGACAACCATAACAATTCTTTGTCGATTTAATTGATTTGGTTCAAGGTATGAATATATTTCGAGTTGAATTAGCGTCGAGTAAGTAAACTAATATTATCTAAGATACGAGGGTCATTGAAAAATCGTTACTTCTAACATAACTAATTTGACTGACCAGTTTTTGACTATTTCGCTATTTTTAATGACAACGTACTGAATTAGAAAGAACATTTTTATACTCTTCCAAAAACTATTTTCCAATTTAATTGAAAGCACAGTCTTGCATGGTCAATTGTCATCTGTTGCTATCTTCAATTTGATCTTCAGTATACTCTTGAAAATACATAAACTGATATTTTTCTCTGATGAGACATATGACTTGTGATCATTGACTTTAGATTTTTTTCTGAAAAGTGCTTTTATAAGGATCTACTTAAAAAAGCTTTTCTGAAATAGTCCATTTTCTGAATATGTATTCAGTATTTGTGTTGAAAAACTCTTTAAATAGGTTTCCAAATCCAAAATTCTTTCCAATATATGCATTTTATTTTAAATATATAGTCATAACTGTTTTTTTTTTACTGAAAAAGGTAAGGATGTAAGGAATTGATCTACACGCCTATATTATGTAATCAATGTTACTCATCTGTTTTTGGATACCACTCATAGTAATTGCTATGTAACTGGTCTAATGCTTTTCCTTTAATATATTTGCTTCGTAATTGACGAGCATTTTCTTCTTAATTATTTAGGTTATATTTTTTCATACTTTGACAATAGTTATTTTATAATCTGTGTAGCTAGTAGCTATATAGCTTGGAGTGGAGTACCATCGTGATGGAAATTGATACTTGTATTGTTTCAATAGCAAATTCGCCAAAAACCGATTGCCCTAACGTCACAAACTGTGAATTTTCTAGCGCTCACAGTGCCTGCACATTTGATGATGATGATGAAATAAACTTTATTAACTTTAAATGTCACAGAGCACTAGCTAAAAGAGTAATTCAAAATTTATCTTACAATACACCCAGTAAGGAACTATGGACAGGAGAATGAAATCTTTGCCTTCTCGCATAATTCCTAGTCTTGTTCATGATAATGAATGGATAACAGATAGAGAAGATCTGAGCAATATCTTCGCTACTCATTTGTAAAATAAATCATCTAGCTCCTCATATAACCCAATCTTTTACAAACATAAAATCAACTGTGAATCAACTTTGATTCCTCCATTAGATAGTTATATAACCCTATCTTCTCATTAAGAGAATTATATCATTCTTTGTCAAAAACAAGAAACTCGGCACTCCACCAGATGAAATTTTCATACCACAAATCACTAATCACCCAACTCACGCCCTCTCGTGTCTCCTTAACTTCTATAATTACCTTTGGCTACATGACCTTCTTCCCTCACCTTGGAGACCCTCCATCCTAATACCCATACATAAACATGGCATACCTCGAAACCAACCTGATAGCTACCACCCTATCTCCCTAACAAATCATCTATGCATAATAATGGAAAGAAGGATCAATATTCGCCTATCTTGGTACCTTGAACCAAAAGGTTGTCTAATGAACTCTCAGTTTGGCTTCAGACCCAAAAATCAACTATAGATGATTTAGTCTCTTTGGAGATGGGTATTCAGTCCTGTTTTAATCAGAGACAACATTTAGACATATCTAATGCATTTGACACCACTTGGAGATACAACATACTCAAATTAATGAAAAATATGAGAATGTCTGGCCACCTTCCAAAATTTACCTCCAATTTTTTGAGTGATCGAACCTTCTCAGTCAGACTAAATGGACATCTTCTAACTGAAAACTCCTCGAGAATGGCGTTCGTCAGGGATCGATTCTAAGTTATATTGCACTCTTTTCAATCACCATTAACAGCATATAGAAATACCTCTCATCGTAAATCACACATCGACTTTATGCAGACGACTTATCTATTACTGCTCCACACTTGTCGGATCTAATGAGAGTCCAGTTTGGCATTTCATTTTCATAATTTGTGTAGCCAATAGCTCTATAGCTTCGAGTGGTGGAAATGTATACTTTTGTATTGTCTCAGTGGCAAATACGCTAAAAACATATGCACCTTATCTCACAAACTGTGAACTTTCTATCGCTCACAGTACCTGATCATTTAATAGAGAATCTACCTCATGTATAAAAATGTCCATAAAAAGTGTGGTGTTATCACTGAATTAGTAAGTGAAATTCTTCCAGTAAGTGAAAATAACCCGCTTAAAATTCACCTGTGATAATAATACCGAAAATTGACCTGGGGTTATGTCAATGTCATTTGTGTAAGCAAAGATGTATCGTAATAAAAAGTTGTTCGGCAAATGCTCCACCGAACACCATTCGCGTTAAAAAATGAAATGAAAATTCTGAGGGAGGGCGTGCTGCTTATAGGAAACAGCATTCCTGTATTTTCCTCGTTGTTTCAAAAATTGCTCTCTTCCTTGGGTGTCGTGCAATTTGTACTTTGAAACAACATAAAACTTAAACTCATGCAGATTCCAAGCAACCCCTTGGCACAAAATTTTCGGTGATTTTTAAGCACTTATCCTATTATACATGAAATGCTTAATAATTCACCTATAGACTATACAAAAAATCATTATAATTTAAGACTTTTATTAGTCTGTGATGTTTATGTTTTCGAGATAATTTCCGGAGTTCTGGATTTATAATTACTGCGGTTTGGATGTTTAATCTGCTGAATAAGTTGGTAATAAAATATCAGAGTAGATGTACTAGTTACGATCAGGTTTAAATGTTTATATTTCAGAAATTACTGAAGAAGATAGGGAATTCGATTTAAAAGAATGACACTTCCTGTCCATCTTTTCAGAGGTATTGATCATTTGGTAAATTTCAGATTCTGATGAAATATTATAGCTGCTGTATCCAAAATACAAAGGTTTTCAAGCATATTTATGGCGATAATGAATGAATACATGAATTTGCTGTGGAATATTTTCGAAAATGTTAATAAAGATCCAGTTGTCATAACTTGGTAAAATTTTTTTCTACGACTGTCAAAGCCTCATTTCCGATTAAGTAATAATGCATTTTATTCACTTTCATTGAATAATAACTCATTATCCACGGGCTGCGACGTATCACAGCAATACCCTTTACTAAGCAAAGCTATTTATGGACTAGTCAGGTAGAATGATTTTATATTAAAAAAGTATGAGTAGGTCATTCTATAATTTCTCAAAAAATTTGCGGTGAAAAAAATTATATCAAGTGATGACACACCATCTGGATCACCACCTGAGACTATGGAAGCTGCTAAAATAACATCAATAAAGCTTCTACTAGGAAATCTCGCTATTCGAACTTAGAATATGCTGCTACTTCTAACGGGTGGGAATATATTTTATTTAAGAAAGCTATTTAACTTTAGGCAAGTTCCAGTGTAACTATACCCTCTACCCGTGCAATTTAAAAATTTGCAAAAAAATTGGGTTAAATGTGGTTTGTTGATTTTTTGAACGGCTCTTTAAATAATAGCCGAAGAAAAAGAAATAGTATAGTCCCATGTAATGGCTGTTACTAATAGGTCGGTATAAACAATTACTTCTTAAATCGTTTATGACCACAAAGGAGGGGATGGTAATTAACTTTATAATTGACCACTTTAGATAGCGAACTATATTAACATATGTAGGGATTTGGGATTTCATTCATAGGGTGTGAATTGAAAGATTTATTATAATTTTATTTAAATGTATTGGGTACTGTACAAAAAGGTCAGAAAAGTAACTGGTCTGTTTAACAAAAGACTCTCTAGTATCTTAGTGGACAACGCAGGCAAACCCATTATAGACGAGGAAGAAGTTCTTAATGCATGGAGCCAATACCTAGATGATCTGTTCAGGAACAATAGACCGACCACGATGACTGTTATAGACGACAACGAAGGACCTGAAATCTTAAAATCTGAAGTTCTATTTAATATAAAATCTGCAAAAACAAAAAAAGCAACGGGACCTTATGATATTGCAGTAGAACTCCTTCAAATTATCAACGAGAAAAACATTGATATCTTAGTCAAACTTTTTAATGATATATACAACACGGGAGAAATACCAGAAGAATGGCTGAAATCTGTATTTATAACAATTCCCAAAAAACAACAAGCCAGGAGATGCAACGATCACAGACTAATAAGCCTGATGAGCAACACACTAAAGGTGTTCCTCAACATTATACACGCTCGAATAAGAAACAAATGCGAAAATGATTTAGACGAGATACAGTTCGGCTTTAGAAATGCCCTTGGTACCAAAGAAGCAATGTTTGCTCTGAATGTTCTTCTCCAAAAATGTCGAGACCAACGTAAGGATGTCTTCGTGTGTTTTATTGATTATGAAAAGGCCTTCGACAGAGTGCAACACAAAAAGCTTATAAATATATTGAGAGACACTGGTGTTGATGGAAAAGATTTACGTATAATTAAGAACCTGTACTGGCGACAGAAGTCGAGTCAATGGAAGATTTACAGATGAACGTCAAATCCAACGAGGCGTTCGACAAGGATGTGTCCTGTCTCCACTGTTGTTTAACCTATATTCTGATAAAGTCTTAAAAGAAGCTTTATATGAAAAAGAATTCGGAGTCAAAATCAACGGCGAGCTGATTAACACCATTCGCTATGCTGACGATACGACTATTTTATGCGATGATCTTCAGGGTCTCCAAAATCGCATAAATTCTATTAGTGCAGTGGGACAGGAAATGGGACTAAATATACATGTTGCTAAGACAAAGTTTATGGTCTTTAGCCGTCAGCCACACCTCAACACGTTACTACAGATAAATGGACAGAACGTTGAGAGAGTATCCAATTTTAAATACCTCGGATGCTACATCACCGAGCAACTCGACCCGGATACAGAAATTAGATGCAGGATTGAATCAGCCCGTGCAACATTCCAGAAGATGAGATCACTGTTTTGTAATGACAGCCTGACCCTAAAGCTGAGACAAAGAATGATTAAATGTACATTTGGTCAGTGCTGTTGTGCGGAGCTGAAGTCTGGACACTGAAAGCTGCCACAATCAACCGTCTAGAAGCACTTGAAATGTGGTTACATAGACGAATGCTAAGAATACCATGGGTGGCTTTGCAGAGAAATAAAGCAGTCTTAGACAGGGCAAATACAGTGCGTGAACTTTTGACAACAGTTAAATGCCGAAAATTGGCATACTTCGGCCATGTTCTCAGAGGAAATCGTTACCGAATCTTACGGCTTATAATGAAGGGCAAAATAGAGGGCCGCAGGAGCGTAGGAAGAAAACAAATCTCCTGGTTAAAGAACATCCGGGAATGGACAAGCATACATAGCGTCGAACAATTGTTTAGAGTGGCTGAAGACAGGGATCAGCTCGCCATCGTGATTGCCAACGTCAGGGGGACCTGACAGGGCACAATAAGAACAAGAATTTGGTACTTTAATAATGCAGGATTTATTTTGTATTAAATATGAACAATAAATAAAATGTTGTCTGACTACTTTCATGCATTCATCCTCTCACGCATAAAACTAAATAAGTATTCGCTTCTCCGTTCACACTCGATACCTTGTTACATTACTTCTTCTGCATTTCTCTAAAATTAACTTTATCGGGGATATAAGACATCGAAACTTGATTCTAGTCTTTAGTACAGGAATAGATCTGTCTTACTACAATTTTCGAACCGCCATTTGAACTTCTTCCAAATTATGAAATAACTATTGCCAAACTGGACTCTCATTGGATCTGACAACGGGAGAGACGCTACAGCTTCTACGTCTTGAGAAAATGGGTCTAAAACGCCCAAGTCCCTAATCCAGGTTGGAAAAGGGGAACACACAGTACACGAGATATTCCCTAAATATCTGTGCAAACAAATGAGAAAACGGCCTAATATCTTGGCGTCAACGAGAGCTGCGACAGAGGCAGATGTTAACTAGTCGAATGCTCATACTGCATTTCTTCAACTTTTTTTTACCGGCAGAGAGAACTGAACGGGAATTGTTTGTTTTTTACATGATATTGATGATGACGAAGATATATTAACTTTAAACGTTTAAAAATGTTGTCCTTGACGGAGAGTGACAACTAGCTATATTTCCAGGGATTGTTTTATATAACGGAATCTACAGACAATCCAGGTTCGAACTAAGGAGTAACTGAAAAACTATGATTTTCAACGCAAAAATTGCTGTTTACCTGGGGTGAAATAAATCTATTCGGGTTTTAATTAGAGCTTAATCATACTACGAACATACAGGATGCTATCACAAAACTATACGGTGAAAAACGATAAGTTAATACACTTGTTGGGGTGTTTCCTCAACAACTAACCAAAACTATCATCCTCAAAGACTTAGGTAATTTACATTTTTAGACAAGTTTCAGTTTTCTGCGTAATGTTGACAAATTTTAAGAAAATGCGCATAAAACTTCATTGCAGATATGTTCTATGTTGTTGTGGAGAATTTATGTTTGTCTGATAAATTGTTACCTACTTCTCCCCCTCAGTTTTAAAGTTCTTGAATAAGAGAACTGAAAAATGCTCGTTCTTTCGAGGAACAAATCTGCCTTCGTTGTCACGAACGGGAAATCCGAAATGGAAAATGATTAGAAATGCAATTAAAATAGTAAAAAGCGTGCGCATTTGGTCAAATTTTGAATTGACAAAATTTCTTAGTTCCCAATGTTTGATGTCATCGAGAACAGGTACCGCTTCTCTTTATACCTAAGTTTATGGTCTTGTAGTCTGATATTAAAAAACTTGACCAATGACGTTGGGAATTTCCTAAATTGTAAATGGTGAGGGTAAAAAGGTTGGCAAAATATTTTTAAATGAATAAATGAATGAATGTGTGTTTTATTTACAAAAGAAAAATTAATTACAAAGGCACACATAATGCAATACGAAAAGTTAATAATACTAAACTACATGCTATGATTAAAATATCCAATAATATAGAGCAAATAAAACAAGAAAACCCCACAAAGCCTAAGCTGAACGTGGGTCTCTGTCGCTTTTACTCTCCTTCTAGCGCCACTTTCCGTTCCATGAATACTAAAGACCTAGAACATACACAGCTCCTGAAACACCTTCATACTTCTTACAAAAATAAAACACATATAAAATATCTATTTTACACTTAGAAATCACTAGAAAAATCACTAATACTAAGACCATCATTCTATTACAACAGTATCTCTACTAATAGTTTGAAAACGATCAATTCATATTAATTTCTATCAAATTATGAAAAAAATATCTGTCCTTTTGTATAATGAAATCCCTAACCTTCTTCTTGAAAAGTTCCCTTGAGTTGATCGTTTTCAGTTCACCAGGAAGCACATTATATAGTCTTGGCGATAAATACTCAAATGTTCTCTGACCAATTGATTTAGTTGCCATAAGCGTACGACTCTTTAAAAGTTTGTTTCTTGTGTCATGTTCGTAGTTAATGCTTTTAATAAACTGACTGTGGAACAATGCTTACTTATAGTTTTGTTCTACTTCCAACTAAGATGTGTTTGGTAAAATATATAACAGGCCAGATTGTCGAGTTCGTTTATTCATTCACCGAAATGTCAATAATCGGCAGGTCGGCAAGTTGGGTATTATGACAGAATTTATTTAACAATTTGCGTTCACCATAGTGCCAATCTTTCATGGTTGTCGACCCAAATAAGAATATCTATTCGTGTGGTGACCCCTTGGGCACGGTAGATGAAACAGTCTCTAAAATTTAAAATCGTGTTTCCATTCGGCTAACGGGTGTAATTAACTAAAATAGGCTTGTGTATGTCAAACTCCGAGGATATTATTTTCGAAATCGACTAGAAAATTGTTGGATTAGACATGTGATATGCAGGTTGTGTTTCGATTGGTCGGTCTACATTTTTAGAGCTGGCCTTTTAGAGGAAGTTTCTTTGCCTTCCACGTTGGTTCCTGGAAATTTCGCGTGAGCCACTCTTCACAAATCAGCCATTGAAGTTGTAGCGTTGGTGTCATGGTGAAAGTTTTTGATTGATTTCACCCTTGTGGGACTTTCTTCCGGACCCATTTTTAAGTGTCAGACAGCAAATCAACCCAGTCGTCTGTCAGCGCCAATCAATTCAATTCCTTCTACTGTTCCGTGGTCTCAAGTCTTTCTAGTCAAATCCTTCCAAGGGTTGATGCTTTGGATTATTTGCGTAATGTGGCAGCGATGGATTCTTTTTATTTTATTCCCACGGACATTGAAGAAATTAAGCAGGTATTTGATGAGATAAAGAATAAAAATGCAGTGGAATGGGATGATATTTCTTTAAGAGTATTCCTTGCCCTGCCGGACAACGCGTTAAGCTCACTGGCGGAGGCTATTAACTTATCTTTTATTTCTGGTATTTTCCCACCTTGCTTAAAGATTGCCAGAGTTGTTGCACTTTTTAAGGGGGGAGATCCCGAGTCCCCATCTAACTTTAGGCCAGTGCCGTTACTTCCAATACTATCAAAAATTATTGAAAAGCTTGTTAAGAAACGCATTATCACCTTCTTGATAGTGATACACTTAGTAGAGTTCAATTCGGATTCCAGGCTCAGAGAAGCACTAATGATGCGATTTTTTCTTTTTTAAAAGAACTATATCTTTACTTAAATGAGGGAGAGGTTGCCGCTGCGGTAGTCTGTGATCTCACTAAAGCCTTCGATTGTGTGAATCATGGAGTACTGCTCGGCAAGCTTGAAATCTATGGTTTCCGAGGCGCGTTTTTGACTTGGGTGAGATCGTACTTGACCGATCGTCATCAGTCGGTCATTCTTGACAGCGAAGTATCATCAACTCTAAGATTAACTTCCGGTGTCCCGCAAGGGTCTGTCCTTAGGCCGTTGCTTTTTTTGATTTATATCAATTATATTGTAAGTTTGAATGTATCCGGCGCATTCACTATGTTCGCGGATGATGCAACCATTTTGTGGCATTTTAAAGGCCATGATCATTTGGAAGACGTTATTAGTGGCGATTTGGTAAGTAAAAATCTGGTGCGATGCAAATTTTCTGACTAATAATATATCGAAGACAAATATTGTTAGCTTTAAGTGTGGGGTGGAGAATGTGTTTTTGAATGCAGAGAGGATACGGAATGTAGATTATAATAAGTTTCTGGGTTTAGTTGTGGACAATAAATTAAAATTTGATCAGCATATTCTGCAGTTGTCCACCAAGCTGTCTAGAGGTTGCTAGGCTTTGAGGGTCGTTTCTCAGGAACTGGATGGTGCAACAGCTAGGAGTGTATATTTTGCCCTTATAGAGGCTCACTTAAGGTGCGGCATATGTTTTTGGGGTGCGTGTTCGGTATATTTGTTCAGAACTATTTTTCTTCTTCAGAAGAGAGCACTGAGATTCATGCTTGGGATGAAGCGACGGGAGTCTTGTCGACCTTTGTTTGTCCTGAATAATCTTTTAACACTTCCTTGTATTTTCATCCAGGAGACAGCCTGCCTCATTCATAAGAAATTTAGACATGAAATTCAGGCCACACCGTTCTACTCTGTGCGAAGTACTCAGACCACCGCACTTCCTATACCAACCTCTACTTTGGTCAAAAACTCTTTTATTTATAATGGTAAAAAAATATTTAACCGCCTTCCGCGACAAGTTAGAAAGATTGTGTGTGCTAGAAAGTTTAAAGCGGAAGTGAAGAGGGTGCTTCTGGATAAAGCCTATTACTCTGTCTCGGATTTTTTTGCCGATTCTTTCTAACGATGTAGCAATATTGTATGTATCTGCTTGTTTTTTGTTAAAGTGTGACGCTCCGTTATGTACGTTTTATATTCCTTGTTTTATCGGTTAACAACATTTTATGGGCAACAACTAGGGATGTATATGATGGTATTATTTGTAATCTAGATTGTAGGGTTTTATAACGTGATATGTTATTGGTCAGGTCATTACTTCATATTTTGCATTTATAGGGCATAAAGATTTTTATTCTCTTTTATATGTATTGTTACAGTTTGCAGTTAACTATATTATAGTTTTGCTTTGTCAATGAGAATAAAGCTGTGTTGAGTTTGAGTTTGAGTATCTTTACTTAATTGTTTGTTTAGTGCCTGAAACTCGCTCCTTAATGGGATTTATTACTGTTTTTGTCAGGCGTGTTGATTTTGGTTCTTTTTGAGTAGCACCATTTTATGAAAATTTCATCCCACGTGAATAATAGTCCCAAATTTTGTTTTAATTCCCTTTACTGAAGCTCAGCCTAGCTGATTTCGACATTAAGTAGTTAACAAACATTGATTTTCTGATTATTTTATTTGATATTTAAGCTTATTTGCTCAATCTGTAATTGTTCTTTGCCTTAAATATGTTGATGTTTAACAGGTTTTTTTTTCGAGGGAATTTCTTTCCTGGCTTTAGTGATTGTAATTGAAAAATAGTATAAGTTGGAAAAATCTAAGGTGAATCATTGATTCACTTGGTGTATTAAGCGAGCCGCCATCCACTGGGATTCAGATAGAAGATATAATTTTCAATTGAACATATTGAAAAATCTTTAATTATATATGGTTTAAATAATGCCTAATTCCAATACATATTCTGTATCAACTAAGTAAATGCAAATCATCAAAATTTTAAGCTGTGTAATTTTTTGTATATTTATTGTTTTTTTTGCTCATGATACGGACAAAAACCTTGCATATTAATGAGCATAAATGCCACATTTTCAGGAGCATATTCGCCTATGTCTAATTCATGAATAAGAGCCATCATTACATGTTTGTTGAATAATATACTATTATACTTATTTCAATATAATCCACTCTTCTTACTTTTGCACGATTGTTTGGAAATGGCTTTTCTGAACGTTCACTTAAAACTATTATTCGATCTAAAGCTTATGTACTAATTCGTAATAAGTTCAAACAGGACTGTAATCACAATTTAAATATTTTAAGAACAAATTATCAACCGAACCAAACAAAAGAAGTTTTACGTAGCTATTAAACGGTTACTATACCATTTAATGTAGGTAGCAATACAGAATTATTATATCGCAATTATGCTATACAATGTAAATATGCCCTGGAGATCTATTAGACGTTAAGTACTGTTTCTGAATATCTCGAGAATTCGTAGTTCTAACATTATACAACATATTATTGCAGGAACATCACACTACTTAAACTAATTTCAACTACAATGTCTACGGTATTTCAAATGTTTCGGTCTTTAGAAGTGTCGGGATAAGTACTGTGTGCTATAAACTTCTAATTGAGCTAATAAACCAAATGAAAGGGGATAAAGGCAAAAGGAAAGCCCAAAATTACGTAAATGGCTATTTAGATGAATGTTGGAGAAAAGGAAAACATTGTTTTTACTTGTAGTTGTGTTTGTTTATTTAAATTTTTCTGTGTTTACTAGCTATTAATAAAATAGTGCAATGTGGTCCCCGGAGACGGAAAGTTTTGAGATCATCATTATTCAGAAAAGCATTATATTTATTTTAAATAACATATAATATAAGAATACAGTTGTGTCATTTTTATTTCTTACAAATAAGAACTGACAAATAATCTCTCTGTTTCTGTACATCTTCATGAATTAGATCGGCGAAATTTTGCATAACACTATGCAATATTTCTAAGGCAGAATATTGGTAATTCTTTTACGGATTTTTCCGTTTAACTTTTGTGTATTTCTTGGCTCATTACCAAAAGCTTTTCGATCCTCTTGTGTCAAGAAACAGTGTCAAGCCAAAATGTTCGGCAACTTTGGGGTCCAGTCGATATCTCCACCTCTGGAGGTAATATGATCAGGAAACATTCACTGCAACTCATTTGCTAAATGCTGCTAAAACCATGTATCTTCGTTGATCATTTCGCCATTACAAGGAAAAGTGACTGTTACACCATATTTGGCATTGCCCTATAAAAATAAGGGTTGATAACTGCCATTGAGTTGGATTATGTAATGGTAGGTGGTGAAGTTCTTGCGGATTTTCTGGTGTCCAATATCTGCAATTTTGTTTATTGGTGTAGCATGGTAAATTAAAATGTGCTTCGTTGCAAAACCATAAGTTGTGAATAACAATTGCGCGTGCTAATATGATTTCATTAACATGTAAACGTGGTAGACAATCTCTCGATTTCAGAACTTGAATTATTTGTACTTCATGGATAAATATTTAGATTTTTCTTTTAAACTCGGGGCATAGATATCTTACAAAAGCGTAACGCCTGGGCTTGCTTTTGGCGTGAACTGCAAATCAATCAGCGCTTTCAAAATGAACGTTTTGAACTCTGTTAAAGGTGCTCTGACGCGATCATTGTTTTCCGGGGTTCGAAGACTTATTGGGTTCTCTATATTTGGTTTTGTTGGCTACACCTGTTCCTTCATATTTGTGAACAAACTGAAGGACCACTCACTCCATGATGAAGAAATGCAAAATGAAACGATACGATTTTACTTCAAAAGCACACTGCTCACCAAATCACTGATTGGTAAATGGCATAAAATGATGGATAATTTTAAAATAATATTTCCAAAACTGCCTGATTACTTTCTTTAAATTACAATTTTAAACTAGATTTAAAATAACGGATACTACGTCTTAAATTAAAACAGCTTGAATTGTTTTATGTACAAGGTGATCTAGATAACTCTTTAAATGGAAATATCCCTATTATTTTTGAAATTACAAATTATATGATTTAGTATGCTTTTACACGTGTTTTTATTTTAATGTATACAGTGTGTCCCGCTTTTCATAAATCCACCCTTATATCTCAGTTATTAATAATGCGATTTTCTTCAAATTTGGGTGGTAATTGTATGTTGGAAAAATTAAATATTTGACATAGTAAAAATTTTTATTTTTCATTGGCGTGCGGAGTTAGGGGGCAAAAGGTTGTCTATATTCGGCAAAAGGATAGTAGGGCTTATTTTACATAATTTTTTCTATTATATTTAGATTCAGCATCTCCAAAAACCTCTTATTCCATATTTTCAAAATCTATAAGAACTGATTATGGCAGAAATGACAAATTAATTAATTTATTGAGACGCTTTTTAATTTTTCAAAACTTCTTTATTTAATTGCGATGACAAAGCTAAAAATTATAAAAAACAAATAGTAATTTTAGGTTTGTCATCGCAATTAATAAAGAAATTTTGGAAAATTAAAAAGTGTTTCAATAAATTAATTAATTTTTCATTTCTGCCATAATCAGTTTTTATAGATTTTGAAAATATGGATTAAGAGGTTTTTGAAGTTGCTGAATCTAAATATGATAGAAAAAATTGTCTAAAATAAGCCCTAATATCCTTTTGCCGAAAAATCGACCACCTTTTGCCCCCTTAACTCCGCACGCCAATGAAAAATAAAAATTTTAACTACGCCAAATATTTCATTTTCCAACATTCCCAAATTTAAAGAAAGTTGCATTATTAATAATTGAGATTGCAACACGTTTTTCTGATTGAAGTTAAAAATGAAAGTAAAGATTTTATTTATTTTTTTTTTATTATTTTTGTTGTTAATTAAAAAGGAACCTAGCCCCGGAGAGTTGTATTGCAAAGCCCGACCCTTGTCGTGGGGTAGTTTGAGCGCCACCCGTTCTCGCCAACTAAACGGAAAAAGCTCTGCGGGTGTGGTGTCAACAGATACTTAATTTCAAACTATCCAGAAAACTAGAAATTACAAGCCCGCTTATTAAATTAAATCTTACTTCACAAGACCTAATAAAGAAAACACAATCTAAAATTTAATGAACACTATATTTGCTACAAGTTCTTTTTTTGAAAACACAGCAACAATCTATCTGGAGAAAAAAAGTTAATGGAAATATGGTTAATTAACGACAAAAGAATGTTAAATGGCTGTTAAAATGATTTTTAAAGTAAACATAGTACAATATGGAGATTGTACAGAGACCAATTCGGTTAGAAATACTTGGTTCTGTATCCCTTACCACTAAATGTACTAAATACTACCTATCGAAGTGATCACTTGACGTTAACTAAGCTTCTTACAACTAGGTATACGTGCGCTAATAGCTGCACTGATTTTAGATGTAGCAATAATAGTATGTAGCAACGAACGGCTACTGTAATTAAATCGAATGACTCGACAAGTTAATAAGAGAACCGAACTAGAATAGAACTATTGAAAGCGTAGCTGTCGCTTGATTCATATTATAAAACGATAAAATTCAGAGCAGTTATATCACTTGACTAATGAATGAAGTGTAGGAAAGTATCGAGCCAGCGCTTGACTTTTATTAAAATGAAAGAAGATTCAAAGCAATCAGATTAACTGGTCCGATAAACCAGTGAATAAATGTAAATAAGGATAATGAGCTACCTCAGAACTCGGCGTTAATGAAAGAAAATGATGTAAAGTTTCCGTACAATACCCAAATCCAGTCGCCGAATTCTGATGGAGCCGCCGGGCACCTTAAAATACCTCAGGTACTGCCTCTCGCTGGCCCTGAGGGGAAGATCTAGACGAGATCTCGAGTGCCCAGTGTCAAGATGTACAGATGTGCTGCGGGCAAGGCCTGCACTCTCTAGGACAGAGGTAGTTCCAACTGTAGGTAAAGGCAGTGACCTACTGGTATGCGCGGTGGACCTCCCAGAAAGCTTGTACCCTTCCGGAAAGAACCCTGAAATAATTTAGTGCGCATTAAACGAAGCCCCCTTACTTTAAGGAAAATCATAGACCACCCCCCCTCTTGCAAATGATAGGTACATCTTCTTTATAAAACAAATTTCCCCCGACAAAAAAACCATGGGCTTGCAATGCCCATCAGCAAATGAAAGAGATACTAAGATTCAGACAATTTGAATATACAATGATAGATATGAATCCCTCCTAAAAGAAAGTATAAACCTCCCCAAATGATCAAAATTAAAGTTACATTAAAATAAAATTCGGTTAGATAAAATGGAGTAGATAAGATAACCTATGGGAAAAGCAAATGGCGTTATATGCACAAAAAAGGTAACACAGATGTTTGCAAATTTAATTTAGGCAAAACGGTAACGATATTTACCTCAATCTTGTGTATATGAGGGCTACTCTGAGAGATTCGACGGTCTCGGTCTTATATGACGAACGTGGAAGCCGCTATAAATAATGGAAACAAAAAAAAAACGTTAGCATCATGGCGTTCACGCGCTTCACAGGTCATAGAAAAAGAAATCCAGAGAAAATGCTTACCTAATACAGCATGTAGAGCCCAAAAAATCGGTCGTGTTAACAGAAACAACACAATAAATCCCCTAGCGAAAGGGTTAGTAGAAATGCGAAGTTTCTAACTGTACTGGCAAACGTTCGCCTTACGAGCAAACTAGAAAAAGGACTCTGCAACGTTTTCGTCAATTTGCCTTCGAGATGCCGAGTGATTCGATACAAGGAATAATTCTAAGATAATAAGCGACCGAGCTCTCGCTTGTTATAGGGGTAACATGACGGCGGAGGCCACAATTAAGGCATTGAAATCAAGGGATTCACGAAATAATAGAGAATATTCCCTAACAAAACGATAAACTTCAAAAAATTTAAATCGACAGATGACCTTACGAGAAGTAGTACATTCCTATTACTCCGTGACGGAGGTCACAAAAACTGCTACTAAAATACGGATCAACGAGTCAAATGCAGCGTTTTTTGCAGGCTTCACTAACAAAATTCTGAAAAATATAAATCGATTCGCTGGCTGTTCATGATAATAAAATACAAATCAAGCCAAGCTATCTTAATAATAATGTACATCGCTTATCAACTAAAATAAATAGTCACAACGGATTATGAAAGCTAATACAAATATATCGTTAACCTATACTTAAAATATGGCTAATTTTACATTATGAAAAGCGGCAATTTCAAGCGAATTACTAAATTCAGAATTAATAAACCGATGAGTGCAAAATACAGCATAATTTTTTTCCCTAAATGCCGCATATAAATGAAATTTTAAAATTGACAAAATCGAGCTGTTACAAGATATTAGGGTGGATTTATGAAAAGCGGGACACACTGTCTATGCTGTTTTAAAAAAGCAAGACACATGCCAATTTTATTTTTTTAAATTACATATTTTTAATAATTTGATTTTTTTTTATGAAGTTATATTTTTTATATATTTTTTGCATAATATTGTCACGAGAAAACTTAATGCGTGCTACTCGATAACGGTAGTCGCATGTCTTGATTTGGAAGTATAGTTTACTTGCTTAATGATGACTTGCGAACTGAATTTCGTGATGCCATGCCTTGGATGGCGTGCAGGTTATGTAGCTCAGATTAAGGATCCATCTGAGGTGAGAAGAGATGATAAAGAAAGCAGTTCAGTTAAAAACAATACCAATGCCTATTGGTCAAACTACTAAAGTATGCATGCCATTTCGGTTGAGGTATACTTTGAATTGTTTATAGGTCTTGGTCACTGTTTTATTTATTTCTTTTATGTGTGTGCCACAGGCCACTAAATACTAAGGCTTATAATACACCCGTGAGGGTACCGTGACCTGTTATATGGCATAAACCTTCAACGTTGTCTAAGTATCGAAACATGCACATTTGGTACACTTCACGACACTTTTTAGACAACGCAGAAGTACTTCCACGGTTGTTATTGTAAAACTACAATAACGTTCACTTTTTTGGCTATCCCGTCGGGAATCGAACCCGGGTCTCCCGCGTGCCAGTGTGCGTGATAAAGTTATAAAGAGTTGTGTTGAGTTGTGTTTATGATTAGCTTTGGCTTAAGTCCACTCAGAGTTTACACTGTATTGGAGGGGTCATCAACCTTGCCCCCCTTGTAAAGTTGGACCACCTTTGATAACAATAAACAGGAAGGGAACACTCCCAACTCCCAAGAGGCATTTATTGCCTAAACCAGCAGCTCAAGTACATCAGCAAGGCCAAGAAATATCTTCGTCCACAACCTATCCATCCCTAACGGATTCTTATTTCTTATATTTTATATATTCTATATGGTTTCTGTTAGTTCATCGAAACAGGTGGGAGTAAAATAAAATGGGTTAAATACAGAAAACCCTGACATATAACTAAGAGGGTCGACCACCAGAACAATACCCTCAGTAAGCTTCTCCGCTATAATAGGTACAGTAAAAGACATTTAATGTGTCTGGTGATAGCTGTTTATCATCCACTGATTGAAAAGGTTTAATTAATTAATTAATTTAAATTAATCTTGACCGAATATTGTTGTGATGTTGCATTGCGATTCGTTATAAACTCGTATCTTAACGAAAAATCTGTATTTTCTAGTAACAAGGACTGCCAACCCAAGTTTTTAATTTATCGCTCCAAAATTGGTTTAACGACTAAAAAATTTAAAAATAGCCCAACTGGCAGTCAGTGAGTTAGCAGTCCTAGTAGCAGTAGTAGTGTTAGTTTGACGTCCAAATTTTTGCAAAAAAATTGACACATATTTCTCATTCTAATTTATAGTGATTCTCTATAATCTACTAACAAAAAAATTTACATACTTTAGAAAAGTTGTAATTTAGTGGCTTCAATAAAAAACAACTGTAATATATTAAATGTTTTTGAAAAGTTTATAACGAGCTCGAACGAATGATGGAAAAATATATGATTTGCGTCATATCTCAAAAATTAATTGCAACATCTTTCGTTTTATTAAAAAATAGCATCATATACCAAAAACAACATCCTTCTAGCTCTGCTAATAATATCAGGCCCATGTCACCATCCGACAAAAATGACTCAGCGGACGTCCTTATGTGAACTGGTAACATGTTATTAACATAAGAATGTATTTAATATATTAAAATTATTGATTTTGGCTTTTTATGACATTTTTTTGCTAGTTAATAACGCTTCCGCTCACATGGCGTGACGTGGAAGTGGTACTATTTTACCTTGTATGTAGTTGTTTCATTTCATGACAATCCTATGTTAATTATTTTTCTTATTTTCCTGTATAGAAAAATACAACAATAGCTGCTCTCAATAACAACACACCTTCGTGAATAATCATTGAGATTATTGTTATTAAAATTAACAATGCAAAATGAGGAGTCGTGCGACCTTGCTATTGGAATATCATTTTTAAATTGAAAGAGAACTTGATTTATATAAATTGTATTCAGTGTGAGGACGTGGCATACAGTGAGACAAGCAATATTTGACTGAGTTACGATCGTCAACTGATAACAACAATCAAAATGGAATTCCCGTTCTTCAAGCCAAAGTGTGCTATTTCAAATACTGCATGCTGATATTAGTAAATCTTCTATGTATAGAGCGAGCTTCTTACTTAGAAGTTTGCAGTGATCGTCGTAATTAATTTTGCTTTGCGGGGTTAGTTTAGGTGGGGGGGAGGGGGGGGGGGGGGGAATTCGTTCACCTACTGTAAACATATTCATTTCAGTTAATGGTGTCCAGTTCAAGCTCTTCTAGTTTTTATTGGCTCAATTTATTTGAAAACTCAATATTTCATGAGAATAATTTCAATTCAAAGATAACTGTAACCTGAGAAGTCATAACTCATTTCGAGTTAAAAGGTAATCAAAGTATACTAATGCGTCACAAGGCACTCGCGATTACTAAAATGATACTTCAGGTTTTTTCCATGTAATTGTAAGACTGCAATTACAGAGAATTATACCATCTATACTAACTTCAAAATAAAACCTAAAAATATGTACCTAGTTATTTTTTTAATTAAAGCTTAAAGGCTCGTCTAAAAAGAATTTCAAGTGGTATAAAATTTACTAAAATGCTATACAACTCGCTTTGTCCTTGGAGCTTTAATTGTAATGAATTTATTTGTGATTGCAGTCCTGAGCTAAGGATGACTATATCCTAGTCAGAAGAATCCGGTTCTCACCATTAAATAATATCGACTAGTCTACCATTTAGGTGTACTATTAATTGATATTTGCATGCTATTATTTATTTAATATTCTCTTCAATTCATAGATGCATCTACAAACGTCATAGGCGTATATCTAATAAACTCATCATTCACTAGTATTAAAATCTAAATGATTAAAAACTCGTGACTAGTAATTAAATGATGTAATATATCTATTATAATGTATGTAAAATATAACACCTTGCTTGTAATCAATAAAAAAGTAAGCGACCTCTCAACGAATTTATTAAATATTGACGTTCACTCGCATATTTAAGCAGCAATAATTGAAACCACCTAAGTGATCCTTCGTGATGAAACCTTATGAGCTTTAGGGCATAATTATTACCGCTTAGTATGGCCTTGAATTTGACATTGGTTGCGATCATGTATACATATAACTTATGAAATCTATTTTTTAATTAGACGTTGGTTGATTTGATGCATGATCAATGTAGTTGGTGAATGAGCACTATGAGCAGGAAGTTTTTTTCGATATTTACATATGTGTGCTATAATAAGAACCAGGCCTAGAATAAAGCTCAGTATATTAAAGCAGTAGAATTACGTTGTTGGAATATTTTATTAAAAAAAAAGAAATGAAATAAATATTTATTTTATTTATTTAATACACTTTACAAACATCATATGCATGGTTATAACATATAAAGGAACAAGAAAAAAAACAGGCTAAAGGAACAATTGATTAACAGATCACAACGAGAAAAATAAAACAACAGATACTTACGCCTATGTACCCACATGCATCAGCCTGCAGCATCTAGCAACAATCTTCGAATCCCACTGATGGATGTGTTGAACATATCGAAGCTTACATCACCTGCGCACAAAGCGTTGCGCCTTTGCTGCATGGTATTAATTGGGGAAATGTCATTCACACTAGTATAAAACAATTCAGTCTTTAAAATTCTTAAATTTACTTTAGGGACTCTAAAATTAATAAAATTAACAATACCACAGTTTTCGTATTTTAGATTATTCAATATTAAATATATAAATATCATTGCTTGTAAGTCGCGTCTATGCTCATGTGTTTGATAAGAAAAACTCTCCAGCATAGACTTGTACGAAACCATATATGGGTAAGTACCATATTCCCTTAGATGCAAGTATCGAAGAAACTTTCTCTGAACTTTTTCCACTATGTTAACATTTGTAGCTGCATTAGGCATCCAGACTGTAGAGGCGTATTCTATATGCGGACGAACCAATGCATTATAAAGCTTACTGATTGTAGATGTTTTAAAAGAACCGCAGTTTCTAATCAAGAACCCCAGAGATCTATAGGCCTTATTTGTGCAATATTCAAGATGATCATTAAATTTTAACTTGCACTGGAAAAGTACTCCGAGATCCTTCACCTTTGTCTTTGTAGTAGTATTTGCTATTGATGTGATAATTATTGACTAATGGGTGAACCTTCCTGGTGTACGACATGGTAGAACGTTTGTTAACATTTAGAGACATCCCATTTAGATCAAACCAAGCTGAAACACTGTTCAAATCACGCTGTAGTTGAGTAGCGTCTTCATTGGAATATACAGTTTTGTATAGTTTAAAATCGTCGGCATAAAGAAGGCCCATAGATTCTCTTGCGACGGAAGGTAAGTCATTAATATGAATGACAAAAAGTAAAGGCCCCAGTATACTACCCTGTGGCACTCCAGACGTGCTCACAAACCGTTCAGAAAAACTTTCCCCGACTGAAGCCGTTGTCTCAAATAAGACTCTAGGAACAAGTATGACCTTTCAGAAAAACCCTGATCTACAAGTTTGTTAAGAAGTATCTTGTGATTAACTCTGTCAAAAGCTTTGGCACAGTCGGTGTAGATGACATCCAGTTGACCATCGCCCTTAATTGCCTCAGCAGCATGCTCAGCAAAAATACACAGATTGCTAATGGTTGATCTACCTTTTAAGAATCCATGCTGGGAATTGGAGATCGTAGGTCCAATCCAGTCGTAAACAGCATTGTGAATTATTTTTTCAAAAATTTTTGCTATGGTGTTGATTAAACTAATGGGTCTGTAATTAAATATATCGTTTATTTTTCCATTTTTAAAAACTGGTGTTATGACAGATGTCTTAAAACTCTCTGGAAATAGGCTATTTTTGATAGAAAGATTAAAAATATGACATAACGGAAGTGCCAGCTGTTCTGCACAACCTTTATAGATGTAACTAGGTATACCATCAACACCCGTTGATTTTTTAGGTTTAAGATCTTTTATACTATTTATTATTTCGTTTACGGTAATCGACTGGAAGTCAAATACCCCCCACTGACCGTTGACAGGACTTGTACCCACATCTCCATCATAAACAGAACTAAAAAATTTTGCAAAAGCATCTGCGATATTCTGGGGATCACTATAATGTGTGTTCTCAAGCGACATCTCTCCCGGTATCCCAGCATGACCCTTTCTCCTTTTAACGTACGCCCAGAAATTTTGGGGATTTACATTCACATCAAGTTCGATATTTTGCTGGTAATTTAAGAATTCAATTTTGACTTGCTGTTTAATGCTTTTTTTAGTGCAAAGTATTCAGTTTCAAACTGACCTGCATTTTGTCTACAGATTAGACGATGTAGGTAAACGATTTTTCCTTTTAATTAAATCAAACGAGAGCCAGGAGGGATATTGCCCGCGCCCCAATCTGCCGCCTTCAATCCTATGCTTCGGAACAGCCTGATCCAATCAACCATACAGTAGATCGTAAAAGACCTCCACCGAGGCATTCACGTCCGGACACTGTAACAAGGAGCTGCAGTCTTGTGACGGTATTAAGCGATAAAGCAAATCAAAATCTCCCTTAGCAAAATCATACTTATGGACTGGCTTATAACTGGTATTTTGCATTCTATCATTTTCAATTTTTAATACAAAATTTAATGCAGGATGGTAATTATCTTCGTATATCAATGTAATTTCGGACCTGAAAACCTCCGTCAGAGACATATTCGATATGACTTAATCTAAATACCTATTCAATACGCTCGGAACATGATTTACCTGGTTCAAATTGTATATGTTAAGAAATTGCTCAAGCAACAAGTTAATGCTACAGTTTGTGCATGGGTAATTTGGCAAGTTAAAATCTCCCATAATTAATACATTTGTTTCCCGAGTAAAAATGTGTTTAAACAAATTAAAATAACATTCATATAGTTCTACATTTGAATTAGGAGGAATGTATACAACTGATAAGAAAAATGCATTTTTTATAACGAATTTTTAACAATAAACATTCTATATCACAGACAAGTTTGATTTCTTCATATCGTAGGTGCTTCTTCAGTGCAAGAATAACCCCACCACCTCTTTTCTTTTGGGATGATCTATCACATCTAATCACAGTGTAACGAGTGTCAAACAGTTCACTACTAAATATGCCTTCACATAGCCATGATTCTGTCACAGCAATTATGTCATAGTCCTCCGTAATAACATTTGTATAAAAGTCATGAGTTTTGGTGCGGAGGCCACGCACATTTTGATAATAGACACTCAAGTGAACATTATTAAGACTTACACTATTTACTGAGGCTCTGGATTGTTGCTCAGCACCCTCTTGGTTCGGAAAAATGATATAAAAGCCCCATTTGACCAGATTTCACGTTTCCATGCCTTTTGAAGTTCTTCCTTTCTGATGGTGACCTTCATTGATTCATATACTTCAGGATGTTTGGAGGTATGCACTTCGCACTTGACATCCTTAAAAATAGGTTGTAAAATACTCTGTAGAACTGCTGGCTTGGTACCAGGTGCGAGTCTGATTACATGTAGCGAGACATAACGAGGTATAGTTTGTATATTATTTGAGGTTTCATTATTATTGCCTACCATGAACTTTCTGCCCTTCCTGCGTCCGTCTACAGTCTGCCAACCACTCCTGTTATGGTTACGGTCTTGAGGCTTTGGCTCTATATCATAGAGGAATATAAAAGTAAAGAGAGTATCCATTCCCTTGTAAAATATTGGCACACCGTTTAATGACAATAATGACGTATGATGTTTACTTACGCGACACTAAGGGCGGCTTACTGAACTAATGCTAATAATCTATGTTGACAAAACATGTTCCTGTTTTATCGACAGAAGAAAGGCGGCGGGCTATTCAAATGTTATTTTTATTTTAGTCGTATTCCATATAACTAGACGGTTTATGAATTTATCTGCAACAAACGATTACAGCGTTTTTCTTAATAGAGATTAAAGCAAAGAGAGAACCCTGTAAATACATTAGTTTATCGCAGATAAATCCATAATGCGCCTGGTTGAATTAAATGCGAGTATACATTAAACTTTAGGCGTTGTTTGGACCAAAGAATAGTTTAGGGTGTAAGAAAGAAAATATACACATTTTGCATTT